>JAVSCE010014205.1:0-94865 GCA_032199065.1 Smutsia gigantea
ATTGTCTTTCCTCAGTTCCCTCATTTCCTCCCTCAGCTCTTGCACATTTCTCTGTAGGTCCATCAGCATGGTTATGACTTTTATTCTGAATTCTTTTTCAGGGAGGCTGTGCATTCCATCCCTTCAGACTCCCTCTCTGGGGTTGTCTGGTTGATTTTGGTCTGAACCATATTCCTCTGTCTTTTCATGGCTGTATAATTGGTCACTGATAGTTCCCACGTATGTCAGCTGGGCTCTTTAAGACTTTAAAAAGAGAAGAAAAAAAAAAGAAAAAAAAGAAAAAGAAAAAAGAAGAAAGAAAAAAATAAAAAAGAAAGAAAAGAAAAAACAAAAACAAAACAAAAAACAAAACAAAACAAAAATGCCCACCGGACGTAGATTCTGTGGGAATGCTCTAGGTGGTGCTATTGCCCCACTATTCCACAGCTGTGCCTGTGCTGCTCCGCAGGGCCCTTTATCGCTCTGGCAGGGGTGGGAACGAATAGGAGGCTGTTGATCTCAGTGAGAGGTGTTAAGTATGGCTACGCTTCCTCAGTCGCCAGCTAAGGCGTCTGAAACTCTCCAGGACTCCCAGCCTGCTGGGCTGAGTGTGCTGGGGCGATCCGGCTCCTCCGCTGGGCTCCTGTCTCTTTAAGACCGTTGAAGAAAGCGTGCACTTTTTTTTTTCCTTCCCAGGAGCTGGCTGCAAGCACCCTGGCGCGTTCCCTGCTCAGATCCTGCCCCTCTGTCTCTCCAATCTCCGCTGCACTGCGCAATGTGGGTCGGCGCTCCCCGCGCAGATCACCGGGGCTGGCTACTTCGCGGGGTGTGCTTCCACTCCCTCCTGGCTCTGAATCCTCTCCTCCCGCCTTTGCGCTGTCGTGCGGGAGGGCTCGGGTCCCGCCGGGTCACGGCTCCGTATCTTACCCGCCTCTTGGGGTGCCGAGTGCTCTCGGGTGTAGCTGCACGCTGTGCGCGTTCCTGTGTATTCTCGTCTCTCTTTTAGGAATAGATGTATTTTCTGCGTTTTCGTAGATAAATATAGTGTTGGGAGGAGATTTCTGCCGCCCTGCTCACACCGCCATCTTCCCGGAAGTCCCACCTCTGTATTTCTTGACCAGGATTATGTAATCATTAATTTAGACTGCATCAAGGTATTTGAGAATGAAATTCTCTGCTGTATTGGGTAACTGGGATTCAAGCAGAAAGCCACACTGTTACTGGGACAAGTATTTAGAAGACAAAATTGAAGGGGAAATCCCAGAATGGAATATCTACCGAAAGAGGTGTCCAAAATTTATATAAATCTCTGCCTAATTCCATAAGTGATTTTTCATTTACAGAGGCACTGAGGAAACCCAAGGGCCTAGCAGAAAGTAACAGTTAAAATATGTAAGTAGGGATTTCAGTTATTGCCCACTGTAAGGATTAGAGAGTTTAAGGTTTAAGAATAGTCAAGTTAAGCACATAAGAATAAAAATCAGCATTTTTGGAATAAAATATTGGAATCCAGAATCTCTAAAACATACCATCCATACATTCTAATATTGGATCAAAATTTCTAAATATATGAAGAAACAGTAATACATGACTGATCGTCAAGAAAAAAAGCAATTACTAGACCATATGCTAAGATGACCCACATATTGAAATTAGTGGGCCAGAATGTTAAAGTTGCTATTATAAACATGCTCAAGGACACCACAAGATATCACCTCACACCAGTCAAAATGGCTACTATGCAAAAGACAAGAAATAACAAGTGTTGGTGAAGATATGGAGAAAGAAGAACCCTTCTACACTGTTGGTGGGAATGTAAATTGGTGTAATCACTGTGAAAAGCAGTATGGAGGCTACTCAAAAAACTAAAAATAGAAATACCATTTGACCCAGTAACTCCACTTCTAGGAATTTACCCAAAGAAAATAAAATCCCTATTTGAAAAGATATATACACCCCTATACTTATCACCCTGTTATTTACAAAAGCCAAGATATGGAAGCAACCTAAGTGTCCATCAATAGATGAATGGACAAGGAAGATGTCGTACATATACACAATGGAATATTATTCCACCTTAAAAAAAAAAAAGAAATTCTGCCATTTTCAACAACATGGGTGGATCTAGAGGGTATTATGCTAAATGAAATAAGCCAGGAATAGAAAAACAAGTACCAAATAATTTCATTTATTTGTAGAATATAAAAGCAAAGCAAAGCAAAATGAACAAAACAGTAGTACACTCATAGACACTGAGAAGGGACTGGTGGTTACCAAGGAGGAAGGTTTTGGGTAGGTGGACAGGGATGGTGAGGAGGATAAAGAGGGACAAAAATTCTCTATCATAATATAAGTTGGTCATGGGGATGGTAGTATAGCATTGAGAATATAGCCAATGGTTCTGTAACATCTTTCTATGTTGACAGATAGTAACTGCACTACTGGGAGTAAGGATTTAATAATGTGGGTAACTGTTGAACCACTGTGTTGAATACTTGAAACCAATATAAGATTGTATATCAATGATATTTCAATTAAAAAATTGCTCAAAGACTTAAATAAAAACAGTTATAATGAATAATCAGATGGGGAATTTTAAAGATAAATTGAAACTATAAAAAAAGGAACTAAATACAAAGTCCTAGAACTGAAAAGTACAATGCCTGGGAAAAAAGTGCCACGTAACGTGCATACTCATGAAAGCAGAAGAAAATGCCAAGTGAATTTGTATAGAGAAGTCAATAAAAAAGATAATTATGAAGAAAATAAATCAAAAGATTAAAAAAATACATTGTATTCTTTATATTTATGTGCACATTTGCTATTGCTAGTGCTTTTTATGCATTTCTATAGATTCAAGTGTTCATCTGATAACATTTCTTTTCAGCTTGAAGAATTTTAAAAAACATATTGTTTTTTAAAGAAAAAGGGACATCACCTGGATGAATGATGATTTTTCCAACATATGTAGATGCAATGAATATGACAGTAGCACAAATGGTGGAAGGAATGGGCATTGCAACAATACCATTAAAAGTTTCTTAGAGTACATAAAGTTCTGCAGTATTTAGTCTAAATCCAGTGTTATTTGTTAAAGTTACACTTTAGAATTTACATAGCAACTACCAAAGAATGCAATGAGTTGTAGCTAAAATAGAATGGACAAATTAAAATAGAATATGAAAACAATACTTGTTTAACCCTAAAGAAGTCATAAAGGATAATTAGAAGAAAAGAATTAGAAAAAAAAAGAAAAATAGAACTAAATCCAACAGTATCAGTAATTGTGTTGTATGTAATTGAGCTAAAAACTCTAGTTATAAGGTAGATATAGTCAACTTAGATGTAAGTCAAGATTTATCTATGTGCATTCTAAGACATGAGAAAGATGGGATGAAAATAAAAGGACAAAAAGGACATACCAGCAAAAGTAAGCATAAAACTGGTTTATTAGTTTCTGACATCTGCTCTAACAAAGTGCCATAAACTCAGTGGCTTAAAACAATATAAATGTATTATTTTATAGTTCTGCAGGTCAGAAGTCCAAAACGAGTCTGGCTGTGCTAAATTCTAGGTATAAGGCAGCCTGCATTCTTCCTGACATTCGAGGGGAAATCCATACCCTTGCCTTTTCCAGTTTCTGAAAGGTGCCCCATTCCTTGTCTCACAGCCCACACTACCATCTTAAAAGCATACAGTCAAATCATTCTGACTTGCTTTTGTCATGCTACTTTTCCCTTTCTGACTCTGAGCCTCTTGCCTCCCTCTTACACTTATAAGACACTTTGTAATTACATTGGGCCTACTCAGATAATTCAGTATAATCTGCCTATCCCAAGGTCAGCTGATTAACAACCTTTGTTCCATCTACAACCTTAATTTCCCTAAAATTAAATGCCATTACTTTTTCACAGTTTCTGGGAATTAGTATGTGGACATCTTTGGCAGGCCATTATTATGATATGTAGATAATACTATATATTAATATAATAACACTGTAGATAATATACCATGACCATTAGAGGTTTCATGAGAGTGATTGACAAGTATTGGAAATGAATTCCTTTTCCTCCGGAGAACAATTACACTAGCCCTGCACCACCTCTGTTAATCTGCTTTAACCTTGGCCCTAGTGCCACTGAAAATGAGTAGGTAGTTTTGCCTTTGGGGCCTATTCCATCCTTAGAGCCTCTGCAAAGGCTGCCAAAAAGAAGGACAAGTGAATGTGTTTTGTGATTTTTTTCTTAGAAGATACATGAAATAATGATGTGTCTCATGATTGATGGTAACTCTGCTTCAATAAAATTCAAGAAGTATAACATCTTAAGAATTTAATAACCATGGGGGAAACAGGAGAAGAAGTCAACGTATGACCCCTACTAATGTCTAGGATCCAGATGATTTTATAGGTCCACACATTAGAATTATGAATACTTTAAAATAATTTATAATTTTTATGTGATTCAAATTTTCCAGAAGTTAGAAAAAGGAGGAAATATTCTCACTTTTTAAAAATTTAAGCAACACTTAGGTAGTAAGTGAGTTGGACAAAATGATAGCAAATTCTGCTAAGATAGAAGATAGAAGTTAAAAAAAGAAGCCTGCAGGGTACATGCAAGAACCCTAAATAAAATATTGTAAAATAAATTAATCACTGTAGATAATACACCATGACCAAGGAGACTTTAATCCCAATTAGCAAAAGGGAACCCTATCAATGTAATTTATCATTTTAATATGCCTAAGAAGAAAAAAAAAATCTCAGGAGGCTCCAAAAGGCATTTGATAAAATTCACACATATTTCCAATAAAAACTCCAAGAATAACATTGTATCTGCTCAAACCATTGTATTTAATGAAGAAATATTATAGTCTCTACTAAAGAAAATAAGAACAAGGGAATATTTATGTAAAACACTTTTATGTAACAATTTGAAGATACACTCAATGAAATTACATTATAAAAGAATGTATATAAATAGTGAAGAGTTGGTGACAAATATTACCTCAGATTACATGGCATTATACCTGGAAATCTCAAGAAAATAAAAACCTTCACTTGAACAAATAAAGGTGTAAATTGTTTCTTTATGAGGTAAATACAATGTCTCTATAACAACAATTTGTTAGACAATTCTGTGAAAAATGTCCCAAATCACAACTGAAATAGCAAATACACCCTCTTGATAGGAGTTTTGTCCTATTTGGTTTTTAAATTTATACAAACTTTTCATAAGGACTGGAAAGCAGGAAATATGAAACCATTCTCTTTTCTTCATTCTCTTTTATTTTTTCCAGCTCTCCTCCAGGTAATACTGTCTTTCTAGTGTATGGCTAATAATAGCAATATTGATTTGCCTTTTGTGATGTCTTGTGTTACAGGGACAGTGTGTTTACTTTGAAAATAATATTAAGGAAATTGTTGTATAATTTATTGGAATAGTCACAATTGTCCTGGCTTCTAGATTTCATGGGTGTTTTTAATTGGTTAACTAATTGAAACAGAAATATAGGGCACATGAGGGAATTGTTGTTTGAGTAGTACAATTTTAAGTTTTTTAGTGAGATTCCATGATTTTGATGTTAAGTACTTTGATAGGCAGAATGTCCCACTAAAATGTTTACACCCTAACCACTGGAACTTGTGAATATGTTTAGTTATATAGCAAGAGGTACTTTGAGGATGTAATTAAGGGTGCTCTAAGCTAAATACCAGGAATTACAAGCAATCATACAGAAACAATAAAGCATTTCAGGGAGTCCTGTGAGCAACATTGAAAACAAAACAAAACATTCCAATTATGAATCTGAGTTGCTATTCTCACTGTTTCGGTTAGGCAAATAGAAACATTAATATAGCCAATTCTTGCTTAGACCTTCATGAGGCTTTATCTGATAACTGCCTTGATCCTAATAATAATAAGATTATTAGGATCCTAATAAACCTCAGGCCTAACTAGTCACTGGAGGTAAGTGAAAAGATATAATGTGGAATCATAGTTTCCCCCAAAATCTAGAGAAGACAGAGAAGTTTTAATATATCTAGTGAGTATTTATGTATACAGTCAGTCATTTATTCACCACATTTTCACTGAGATTCTATGATGTATCAGGTGTTATATTAGAAATATATATATCATTGAAAATAAAACAAGTCCTGGTCTCTACTCTGAAGAACTCAATCAACAAAAGAGTAAGCAAAGAATGTTTGTTTCAAATCTTGATGAATGCTCTGAAATGAAGTAAATGGGTGATAGGAAAAAATGATTATAGATGTATGGATAGTGTGTTCCTGATTTCATAATGATACAAGGGAGGAAGATGGAACCTTCTTCATAAGAAAGGTTTCCTCTGTGAAGTTTCCCACTTCCTTGAAGATGATGTAGCAACAGAGTGTGGACTCTGCCTACTTTGAGAATACATCCTAAATAGGTCAGGTGGGAGTCAGGGTAGGACTCAGGGGAAAACAACCAGTCAGGCTGTTCTTTTCCATGCCATTAGTCCTGAGTAGAAAAGAGTCTTCCCAATCACACCTGCTTTCACTCCAAACTGACTTGTTAGGAGAACTCCTTAAGGGTTTGGGATACAAGCTGGAAATAAAGGTTGATGCTTTCCTTCATATTTGGGCTCTATTCATCTTGAGTTCTTTTGGTGGCTCTGAGTATCCATGGAAAACTCAGAAGACTGAGATCTTTTCCACATCTTTTTTCAGAGAATTACTATAAATTAGTAAACAGACAAAAGGTAATTAACAGCAAGCAGAGTGTAACTCTGTAAGAGTTTAGTGGACTATAGACACATAAGGTAACATGGAGAATATGGGGCATTTAATTAGTCTTGGAGGATCAATGGATTACAGAGTAGAGTTAATGAAGTTAAATGAATCAGTTTGCATGAAGAAAAGATTGTTGCCAGCTCAACAGTGTCTTAATTCAAAAAAAGAAACCAAATGAGTAACCGTGGGTAATTTAGTGTAAACTTTCTCTCCCATAGGAAGAAGTTCAAAGAGCACATCTTACTGACAATATATCAGTGGTATCATTTTCCTGTTTGAAATATGGACCATTGAATTTTTCTTACTTCTTTTTTTTTTTGGCCCGTTGATTTTTTAGGTTAAAATGAGCTCATTTTTTCCCTCCATGGGGAGAATATTTTCCTGGAACAAAAAGAAAAATGATTTATCTTTACCTAGTAATAAAAGTTTCCAGCAGTTTTGCATCTGTCAAACCTTGTCAGTTTATTCTAAAACTTAAACTATAGAAACTCAGAGATAAACAATTGTTTCTTTAGAAATAATTATTACTGTTTTCTTTCACTCCTACTGAGATTTACTAATTCTTAAAAAATTATTCCACTTTTTCATATGCAGTTATATCACCAAAATGCAAGGTCAGTTCTTTGAAGTGACAATCCCAATGTACTAGATAAATGGTCAGATGGCAAAGTGCAGATAATAGATGACCTTGGGAGCTAGGGTCTTAGAACTCTCAAGGAAACAATTACCAATGCTTTATAACATGGCAGTAAGTCATTGCCCTAACACGTGCTCTGTAGGCAAGTGTTGTTTCCCAGTAATGCAGAGAGAAAATGGAGGAACTGACAAGCTGTGTACATGCTTATCCATAATCCATACTAATAAGAACACAGATAATTCAAGAGAAGTTTTTTAAATGCCAACTTTCTTCACTCTTCTAACTATACCAAAGTAGATCTCAGGAGGAAGTTTGGCTTGTCTCATGATGATGGAAATGTAACATCTTATAATGAAATTACTCACTTTATAATTGTTGATGTTTTTTATGTTAAGTCTCACCTTCTTACAACTGAGCTGCTGCCATTGAGGGCTCATTCAGTTTTGCCTTTCCTACTTTCTCTTTCATAACGGTACCTTTTCCAATTTATAAAAGAAAGACATACCTCATAATTGAATTGTCTGCTTTAGAAGGGTGCAAGAGTATTTTGCCTTTTAAAAGGGGGAGTGAACCAAATACTTATTGACTAAAAGCATGAACTGTGGTATTCAGTACAGCTACTTACCAAGAGTTTCTGGAGTTCCAGATTTCTAGCAATAATTCTGACAATGATTTGGTTGTCAAAGTGGCGTATATCAGTTCTGGACTGGAGCATTTAATCACTGGTAGTACCTTTCCCTTTGCTACTGGATAAGCAGCTTTCAAGATGGTGGATGCCCTAATAGCCTGAACACTGGAGTCAGCAGACATGGACCGGAACCCACAACTGATAGAAGGTGAAAGACACAGTTTTAGTTGTTTGCTTGCTTGCTTTAGCCACTGAAGTTTTCAGGTTGCTAATTACCTCTTTATAGCCTGGTCCTTTCTGACTGGTACTGCTTCTGCATGTTACAACAGACATAAAAATCCAGTAGTCATAAAGGGAAGACTAGAATGGATGATGAAGGCATGGAAGGCAGCCTCATCCATCTCATTAGGAGATTTAAATAACATGTAACTTTTTAAGTATAACAATTTTTTTAATTTTAGTGTATATTAATATTGTGAATTATTTTATATTAATAATTGTGATAACTTATTTAAATACATTTTTTACACTTAGAAACTTATAGTCACAGAAAAGTTTAAAATTGAATTTCAACTTAATTATTTGTTTAGGAATATTTCATAATTTTTGGCATAAATTACATGTTTGGCACAAAACATAAGATATATTTTATATGTAAAATTATGTGGTGAATTAGCATCGTGGAAATAGAAAAAGAAACATGTAAGATTTCCATCTCTTGAAGAGTTTTTTATTTATTTTAAATAAATGGCAATGGATACAGTAATGATATTTAAATTCTCTCTATATATAGGATACAGTTAAAAGAGAAATATATTGTGTTATTTTAAAATATCAAAATTGACAACAAGTTGAAAACTACATCTGTTGCAACTCACAGGAAAACGTTTTAGATGCCTGTGCAAAAATGTGGAAGGAGGCATATTTTTCTTCAAAATTATTTTAATGGCTATTGAGCAAAATACTAGAAAGTCACTGGGTTATACAAATGGGAACTGGGGCTTAACACAGTCAAGTTTCAGTGTTTCTAAAACAGAAACTTAAACTCTGAGCTGTTTAAAGCCATAATAATCCCTGGGCTACTGTGGTTATAGTCCTATAAATTTCTATCATTTATTTACTGATAAAATACAGAGAAAGAAACAACAAATACACAACCAAAATGGTCACTATTTGGGAGTGGCTCAATATTAGCAGGAAAGGTGATAAATTACAATTTGTTTTGTATCAGCCTTTGAGTGTTGAGGCCAGCCCTCTGCCTGGGGAGATGTAGCAGTGACCCAGTCAGAGTCAAAGCTGGGGAGCACAAAGTTGACACAGAGCTGGCTCTTCAAACTGAGGGTGGAGAATACCGGAAACTGTAACCATCTCTATCAGTTTTCCTTTGATCTGGTCCTTATAGAACTACAATAAAATAACTAGCGGGTGTTTTCAAAGATGAAAGACTTCCACTTGACCTTCCTCAGCCATGTTAATGACTTACTTAGAAAAGCAGGACTGTATTATTTCCCAGGGATGCTCTAATGAACTGCTACAAGTGGATGGCTTAAAACAATGGAAATTAATATTTTCATACTCTAGAGGCAAGAAATGCAAAATCAAGGTGTTGCCAGAGTCATCCTTCCTCAGAAGGCTCTCAGGAAGAGTCTTTCCCTTACCTCTTCCAACTCTTGTGATTGAAGGCATTGCTTGGCTTGGGGGTATGGCCTCTAACCTTTGTCCCCACAGTCCTACTGCCATCTCCTTTACTCTGTGTCTTCTCATCCTCTGACTCAAATCTCCTGTCTTTCTACTATAAGAATACTTACTATTGGATTTAGGGTCTACCTGGATAGTCCAGGAAGATCTCCTGACATAAAGATCTTTAGAGAACACACACTTTGCAAACCACTGGTCTAGGCATTAAGCCTATTTTTAGTTGCTGTAAAGACTCCTGATTGGGGCCATCAAGCTGTTTAAACTTTGCAATATAAACCTTCTAAGAATAGAAGAGTGCTTTTTAACGTTTAATGAGTAAATCAATCGGCTGAAAATTTTGTTGAAGCCCAGAATCCTGCCTGTGTACCCTAAGTTTCTGATTTACTAGGTCTGAGGTGGGCCGGTGCTGGAGGAAGGCATTGAGAGGACATGACCTCTGATTGAACCAAGAGCTGGCCCAGGGAATCAGAGGCTCCCCACCTCTTCCCCAATCCTTAGAATATACTTTTGGCCCACCGTTCGCACAGCTGCAGCCGTTCTCAGGGATGCACATTTGAGAGAACAGTGTGTTACTGAGACCCTCTGGACTAGACACATGACTGAACCGAGCTACAGCTTTAAACTCTGAAGATGCTGGTGGGCGGGTACAGAGATCTACTCATCTTTTTGCTCTCCAGGACAGGTGTAGTTGATAAGTTCCCTTGCATGTTAGAACCACTGCCTGCCCACCTGGAGAAACTGCCTCTTTGGTCTCACCTTCTGCGTTCTGGAGTCAGTTTCAGGTTTTACCCCAGGAACTCCACAGAACAGAGGACATCCACAACTATCACAATAAGTCTTGATTTGAGGGTTGCATTTCTAGAATGCGATTAAAATTCTCTTGACCTTCAGAAGGAGCTCCAAGATCTTTTCTCCTTTCTGCACCTTTATGCTTAATAAAACATCCTCATCCTCCTCTAACTTCTCCTGTACTCACAACAAGTCAAATTCAAGGACTGTGTGTTTCATTTTGTCACCTTGCTATGGGTAAAACTTTAATTAAAATATTAAGGGGCTGGGATGACTAGGGGATTATGTGGCCCTGTGTATGGGACTTAAGTGGGTAAAATAATGGCTAGATTTTCTCTTACCTGGAAGCTTTTCAGTTGTTGCTATGTATGTTAAAGCAAATGTGGTTCCCTTTGGCCTGCACACTTTTAGCACCCTTTTCTTTGGACTGACAGGTTTTGCCTGATAACCTAGACTGGTCAGAAACAATGGGCAGATGTTCGTGCATGGGACCAAGTAGAAAGAGGAAAGAAGTCTGTGCTAGTATTTTCATTTTGTTCTTGGTGGTGGAGGTTAGCTTTGTTCAAAGGATTACTTCGTAAAGTCTATGATAAGCTTTCATTTGGGTTGGGGGCAGAAACTCTGTTGAAGAATATATATGCATATATGTATTTTTTTTCTGGCCTTACTCTAAACATATACTTTGTTTTAAAGCCTTGTAATTGTGGTGGGGCATGGAGTGGACGGGTGTGGAGTGACGGCAGTGGATAAAAAAGCGATTTGGTTTTAAGATACCATTTCTCTGCCCACTCACATTCTTTATTCATCTTAAATACCATTAACATTGATGACCAATAAGGCTGATTTATAAACTATGCAATTTATAACTGTGGTAAGTACTGTGCAATTTCTAACTATTTACAACTAGGTAAATGCTTTGTGAAAAGTTGTAAGAGTTGGAGAGGAAGGGGAAAAAATGAGAAAAGAACAAAGAGAATGTGAAAACTTTTCGGTTCCTGGGATTTACCTCAAGAAGTGTGTGTGTGTGTGTTTGTGTGTGTGTGTGACAAAATAATCCTCAAGGTATCTCAAGACATTAGCTCTGTTAATCATAATAAGTGAGGAATATGGAGATGCAGAGATATTGAGTAATTTACACAAGATCACAAAATTCCTAAGTTTAGGATTAAAATTTGAACCTATGTTTTTCACAAACATAAGATTTCATGGGTCAACCACTTTATGAATGTTAACATATACTTAAATGTTACTTAGAATTCACGGTTTACTAAAAGCTCCTTCATAAAAATTAAAATCCTATGAAAGAAAATGGCCTCTATCCAACATATATAATTAAGGGAAGGGAAACCCCCATCTTCAGGGAAGCCCCCAAGATTCATATAAATGGAATAATATTGAAGTGGTAACTGGGTATAAACAGGATGTCCATTAACTGTCAAAATGGAAATCGACAGGGAATTCTCTCCTCGTTCATCTTCTTTTGTTCTTTGTCCTTCCTAGAGCTCTACCAGAAAGAGAAAACTCTTGTCTGCTTTAACTCTGTTTTAAATTCCTGGTAACTCCTTTGTCCCTTCCCGAAGGTGGTGGATCTTTAGAGAGCAAATGCCAGATTGTGACTTACATTTAGTTCCTCCAAACCACAAATCCAGTTTCTAAAAATGGATCATCAATGGGAAATGTGCAATTCTTTCCTGGCTTCCTGTTCAGTTGCTTCTTGACCATTAGTCCTGGAGGTCACAGAATGCACACAATTTAGTTCTAGACTCACTGAAACACAAGGTGAAATGCAAACCAGGCCCTGCATGAGATGAGTTTAAAGATCAATTAGAAAGCATGAATGACAATAACAAAATGCTAATGTAAGAATCTCAGCTCATATGAACTGAGTGTTGTAGCATTTTAAAACTAGAAATTAATAGTATAATTGTGATAAGAGCTAACACTTATGTGCTTATTGTGTGCCAGACACTGTTTTAAGTTTCTTGTGTATCTTTTCCTTTTAACTTAGAAGTTAATTTCTACTGATACTTTTATTTGAAAGATGAGGATAGTAAAACAGAGAGGATGTGAAGCTTGTCTGGTGCCACACAGGGATAGATAAGAATAATGCATAGAGCATATTCTAATGCTTACAGGTTTAAAATTCTTCTATCCATAATCGGAGATACACACACACACACACACACACACACACACACACACACACACACGCATTCCCTCAGACAAAGAATCTATAATTTTGTTAGTGAAGGGCTCAAATCAATGGACTTCTGTAATACAGCTGTGTGATTATTTGGCTAGTAGTAAAGCAGTATTTAAATAAACCTATAACAATGTAAGTATAGCATCTTTATCTGTGAGTAACATGGTGAAATATTATTAGTTTTTACATCTATAAGTTTTACTGCTTTATCTTTGACAAAGTCTGAAATAGTACACTGGTGACATTTTTAAAAATCAGCCTCCTGCATTTAAAGACCACTCACAATTGTCATCTATCATTGTTCTGGAAATGTCACATTGATTTTATCCTACTTGCAATAAATGGTAACATCCAAAAAAACAAATAATGGTCTGGCACTTCAAAATCAGCTGCCAGTCTTGGCTAGAGCAGAAATGAATAAAAGGGCAATTTTACTTGAAGGACAGGGAAAGAAAGTGAAAAAGAAAGAGAGCAATGTTCTGTCAGACACTGACAATATTGACAATAGTCCAAAGTAACCTAAACTATAATATTTTGTCTTTTCTATTTAAAAGCTGTCATATAAATGATAAATATAGCATGTCATATCACAGGTCTATTAAATTTTGTAGATCATAGTAAATTTCTTAAATGGATTCAGATATAGAATCATAGTAAAGAATGAAAATTGCAAAATCAATGTACATGGAAAGCAGATTACTTCTAGATAATATTCTGGAATTCCCATGGATCATGTCAAATTAATGATGGTATAATCAAAATAGGGTGTCAGGATTACTTGGAATTGCACTGGAAGGTCCTGATGTGAATAAAGTGAATTTGATTTCTTGCAGGTAGTGAATGAATTTAGAATACTAGAAATAAGCATTGAAAAAGAATCCAGATCTTTGAATTTTTAGTGCCAACTCTTATAGTTGTGGCTGGACAGGTAACTTGAGCTCTCTGCAACAAAGTTTCTTCATTTGTTGATGGCAATAAAACTATGGGTGCTTTAACCATATTCAGAAAGTTTTATCAGTGTGTATGAAATTGTGGCTTAAGAATTCATACTTAATCAAATTCTCTAGATGCAACTGATGATAAGCAAGGTTTGGAAACTTTTGTGTTTGAGTCACAACTGAGAAGACGCAAGTAGGTTGGAAACTATTAAAGGCATCGAATGATCTTATATTTATGTCTTTTTATCTCTGGATGTAAATTTCAAGTTGAATGATAGGCAGTGAAGTGTGTTGAAAAGACATCCATCGATTTTTGTTATTTCCCAAAAGATTCTCTAAAACTTCTTTGGATATCATAGTGTGTGGGAATGAGAAGCTGAAGGTGTGGTACTATATGAGGTGGTGTATAATGCTGTGAAAGAGAAAGGGGGTGAACTGTTCTTTCTCCCATGGTGCAGGGTTCATGTCAACAAACCATTCATCCACTAAAAAGAAATATCTTTTTTTTCCAATACATTCTCCCTGTCCAACCCCAAAGAGAATTCACCATGAGAATTATATTGGTAGCTTACAATAAAAGCTACAGTATTTTTAGGCTCCTTCTATTAAGCAGTAGTCAGCTCCTTCACTCTTGAATCTAGACAGACTTTCTGAGCTGCTTTGACCCATAGAATGCAACAGAAGAAATACATGATTTTGATCCTGATCTTCAAGAGTCTTTGTATGTTTCCTTCTTTTTTGCTCTTGGAGCTACCACTATGACCATTCTGGACCAAAATAATGGAAGATAGAGACCAAACGGAGCAGACATAAAATCTCACAGCTGAGTCTTCTCTAGTCTAACAAGTCCCCTGTCAACCAGAAGCTGGTTACACCTGGAATGGTTTAAAGAGAATAAGTTACTAATATAGGAGAGTTGAAGTCCTTTTTGCCTGATGTTCTGACTTATGGATCATGGAGTTCAGTCATGCAGTTTGACAATCCCTTTAGATGATGCTGCAAGTGACAAACAACCGGGATGCCTAAACAGCATGGGCTGGTTTTCTCATAGCAGTGGCGATACTCTCATGTACTCAGTATCGCCCCATTTGTGAGGGTCAATTAAGAAAGCTGAAGTGGTGCTCCTCTGGGGTCGCCCGCACTTTCTGAGGGCTAACCTTTTAATCTTAAACTCTCTCTCTCCAACCTTTCAGGGCACCTCTCCTCCCTGAAGTTGCCTACTGCACTTTTTCTCTCTTTAAGTAACTTTAAATAAAGCTTCTACTTTGCTTCAAAAAAAAAAAAGATGAAATCCTATGAGTTGAGTTATAAGGTAAGCGATTTATTATAGGAATTAGATATTACTCAATTGTGGGAAAAGTTCAAAGGAATCTGGAGAAAATGATTACACTTAAGGGTTTGATAAGTTTATAACCAGGCAAATGTTATTTTACTGTCAACAGGCAACACAAAAGAAACTTGTAAAATGATAACTACTTAAAATAGAATAAACATTAAATTCCTAGAATCCTAACAGATCATGTGCTAGACCTCTAGAGAAAACCAAAAATATTGAAAGATAAGATGATTTAAGAGTAACCAAGAATCTATTTTTAGGATTTGAGAATTTCAACATTTTAGAGATACTAAGTATTCTTAATTTATAAACACTATGAAAAACCCAAATATTTTACTAGTATTAATTAGATGGCATTTAATAAATTGAGTTTAAAATGTGTATGACAGTGCGAAGTGAAGAATAGCCAAGGAATTCTTAAAGAAAAAACAATAAAGTGTTTGGACTTCTACTACCAGGAAAATCTTATTATAAAACTAAAGTAATTGAGGCAGTATTATGGTTGCTGAAAAGTAACTAAATAGACCAATAGAGCAAAATAGAAAACCTGGGGTAATCCATCCATTGTAGATACTTGACATTGATTTATGATAAAGGTAACAATAAACAATAAAGAGCTTTGACTAGGGCTCCAGTTTTATATATATATCCCCAAACAGGCAAAACTAATGTGTATTATTTAGAAATGTATAATTATTTGGTAATAGTATAAGTAAAAGCAAGGGATCTTATGTTTTATAATGGCTACTTTCCAAAGATGGGAAGTATTTTTCAGTGGGGGACAGCATTAGGGAGATTTCCCTAATAGCCTATTTTTGTCTGGGGTGATGGTTAAACAGGGGGTAACTTTAAAAAAAATCAAGCCCTGCATTAATGTTTCATGAAACATTTTCTATATGTATATATTCATTTACTAGGAATAATAAGGTTCATACAAAAAGAGCTAAAATGTAGGGCCTTTAAATTCAGAAAAAAACATATAACAATTCTAACTCCGCTACGTTTTGCCTGTATGTCCTTAGTCAGTCGATCAATCAGCTCTAATGTGTAAGTGTCTTATTCTATGAAATGGTGATAACATCTGTTTACATTGTTATGAGGATTCAAGATCCATAGTTATGCAGGGATGGTGTAGCTAACAGTTATTGAGTGTTTGTGATTGCCAGACAGTGTTCAAAGTACTTTATGGTACTTTATGTGTATTTACACTTTTAATCTTCACATTTAGTCTTGCAGATAGGGGCTATTACAGAATTTCCCTAAAATTATGACCTATTCATTCATAGTATAAGTTCTGTAAAGGCTGAGTTCCATCTATCTTGTTTCCTATTAAGTCCAGTACCCAGATGAACATGTTTTAATTCTGACCTCAGGGTAAGCTTACAGGCATGGGTCACCATGAACTATCTGCCTAAGCTTACCATTTGTTTGTTCAAGACAGAGCAATTATTCTTTAATTGAAGGAAGAAGTATTCTCTAAGAACGGCATAAGATGAATGCAGTGTTACTCTTACCATCTCATAATTTCCTCTGAGGGGAGCACAGATTTCTTTTTGGAATGATATCCTAATTAGAGCCGTTAAGTACTTGCAGAACTTGGAAGTTGAGCTTGTGTCCATGTTTTTGAGAAAGGAATTAAAAATGTTGTGTGGAAGGCAAGAAAAATGTATGCTTTTGAGAAGGTGGTGAAAAGAATAAATGAGAGAGATGGGAGAGAGAAAGAGAAACTAAAGAAAGAAGGCAATCTGAAACTTTTCAATGAAGTTCTTGAAACTCATGAATTTCTTAGTGCAGTGATTGTAAACTTTTATGGAAACCATTTGAAGAGCTCGGTCTTGTGCCCTCATTGACATGGGCAAAGCAGCATGTAGATATAACAGTATGAGGCAGAACAAATCATAAGAAATCAAAAGTTCCCAAATGGGCAGCTATCTTAGGAGAGAGCTTTGGTCTGGTCTCTGTGACAGAATTAGGAGCCTGAGCTAAGATCACCAAGAGGTCCAAATACAGGGACCCTGAACTCACAACTGGGCTTTTGGAAAAATAAAAGCAAATGTGGTTGTGAGATTACAGTGCACTGGGTAATCCAAAGTCTTCATGGAGAAAGTGGGCAAGAATATCTCATTTTATGCGGAAAACACTTAAAAACATTGACCTTACTTGCTAATGTGTAGTTTGAGGGCTTTCATCATGAATCTAAAAATATGTCCTCCACAATCCTTATATTCTGTGGAGTAGACCCTAGAAAGTGACAGAAGGAAAAATGCATGAGGCCAAACCCACCTCCTCCAATCTGCAGTACTAAGACTTTTCTTGGAGGTCACATATAGCACTTAGCTTGGAGCTCCCAGGATTATTGATGGCAGCAGCCAGCAGAATAAAAATTCCATAGGTAGGCAGTAAATATTTGAAAAGACCTTTCAGTTTGGGGAATGGTTTATATTGTTGCTTAAAAATGTAATTTGAGAGCCATGGGAACCTACGACTGGGTGCGGCATGTTTTACAAATGATACCCATTTATCCTGAGCGAGAAACATTTCACCCTGTAAATGTCAGTTTCACAGTGACCAGATATGATGAATGAGTCCTCTGGCTCCTATTAATATGGAGGTCACACATTTGGAAAAAAAAATTAGAGACCATTGCAAAATTAATTCTCCCTCTCAGTGTGGCTGAAATGATAGGAAAGGAAATGCAGAGAGCAAGTGTGCAAAAATATGAAACATCAAGTTTCTTTCCGAATGTCTCTCTGAGCCTCCAACTTCATAAAGGAATTATCTTAATCATATTGGGGAGGGAAAAAAAGAGGGCTTGAAATACGATCTCAGATGGAAACTCCGACACAGGGAAGTATAGCATAAATTTCTAGGCACTCAAGCTGGGGATATTGTAAGCATGATTCCATAGCTCAACCACTGAAAGGAATAATAATTACTATTTGGCTATTTGTCAAGGTGAGGGTTCCACTGGAGGGAACGTCTTATTCAATTTGGGAGCTGAAATTACACAACTGGTGAGATATTAAATAACAGCACAAAGCTGAAAAGGAAAGGAAGGCAAGCGAGTAGCTGAATTGTAAGTGAGGAATAAATAGATATAAAGTGTGAGGAGGATCTGAAAGAGAGGCTGATTGGCTTCTCTGATGCTAATATTGGGCTTAATCTGATATATTCAAATTCACATGAGTTTCGATAATCCATTTATGTGTCTGTTAATGGCAAACAATGTCACTTTGCAATTAGCAGGTGTGGTAAACAGATTAATTGACAAATATTTATTAAGAACCTAATAAATTCTGTCAGTGCCAAGTGTTGTAGAGGATACAAGTATAAATTATAGTACTTATCTTGCAATTTATTTGAAGAGTGAGACTATAGACACAAAAATCTAGCAATATAAGACAAAACATGACACATCACAATCACTGGGATTCTACATGCCATAGAATTTCACAGAGAAAATAGTCTACCCTTCTAGGAAAGAATTCATGTAGGCACAGGTGGACATGAGTCACAGGTTGGCTGCACGTTTGAGTTTTGAGGACCAATTTGTGTTCCTTTTTTGAACATATTTATTAAATGTATTTATAATATGTACTTTCAATGTTCTAAGAAAGGTACTAGGTATTAAACACACAAAGCAAGTTGAGCCTTTCGTATTCTGCTTTTATTTCAAGTTAGGTAAAGTGTTTCCCATTGTTTGGTTTAACAGAGTGAGCCAGGAGTAGAGCTTCTACCTTTAGACTAGAGTCAGCATATTCCCTGGAGAAAAAATTGCTCCTATGTATTGTGGCATGTTCCTTGGTGCCCTGGCTTTAAATACAGTCCTGTAGTAAACTAGGAAATGGACAGTTTGCAGCAAATAAAAGTTAAATATTAAAGTATTGTATTTGAAAATTGGTGTGTGAATGTTGGAGGTTGGTGTTTAATCTCCGTTTACTTAGAGAAAGCCAGGCGTAAATGTGAGTTACTGCAAAAATATTTAGGCATCTCCATGTTTGATGAAGGAAGCCCCTAAGACCCCGGGTAGGGGTTAGAGTGAGGACAGGCACTTTTTCTTGATAAAGGTATTAAGTTATCCATTATAACCTCCTGACCATCAAATTACTCTCTGTTTGTCATACCGTTTTAAATTTACATGGTACCAGGGCCTTAAATGTCAGGATTCCTGTTATAACTTAGACTCTAGTGTCTTTAATTAATGCTTCATGTTCCTGTTATGGTTATTTAGAATTTGCTGAAATCCCTAGAGCCATAAATTTCTTTTACAGGTCTTTGCGGTATGAACTTTAACAAAACAGCTATAAAGGGGTAATAGGCAAGGGCAGTTTATCAAAGGGTTGCAGCAGCGAGATGGGAGGAAGGAAGGAATATTTTGCAAACAGATTAAAAGATTTTGTTTTTGTCAAGGGGTTTGAGATTAGAGCAAATTGGACATAAAATTTAGGCAAGAAAGCATGATTTCCTTTAATGCTCTGAGTTGGTATAAGTTGTCAGTCTTCACAAGATAATTTCATTTAAATCTTGTTAAATGCAAATTGGCTAATTGAAATGATCACATTTTCTTTGAATGCCTACTATGTGTCTACTATTTTCTTGTCTCTAAATGGATTACACAGAAAGGAAAAGGCCCAAGCCCCTTTTTCATTAATTTTCAAACACTAGTTTTGGAGGAAAGGTTAGCATATATGAAGCAATTATAAACCATCACCAGCCAGAATATAAATCTGCCAAATGGCATAGAATAGTCTGTGAGTTTTGAGTACTACTGCATCTCACTGAAAAAGATCAGTGGGAACTAAAGTTATCATGGGGTCCACAGTAAAGTAGGAAACATGAAGTTTCTTATAAAATGGATGGCCACTGGAATGTGGAGACACAAGGGAAGACAAATCCAGAGAAGAGAATAGCACAAGGAAATTCACCACAGTGCAATAATGTCTGCCCTGTGTAGTGGATAAAAACATGCTTTAGATTTGCAAAGGTGTACTTTTGAATTGCTGATTATTTAAGGGAAAGAGGACCAGTTGGATAGAAATGCAGTGTTCAGGATTTGGAGTATGTATATGTTAGGAATTTCAAGGATAATTTAAAATGAATGGAGGGGCATTAAAAAGCTCCATTAAGGGATATTTTAAGTATGAACTGCACATGTAAGTTTGGACAACAGAGTAATATGCTAGAGTATCTCTTTTAATTCCAAGACAGTTATTTGAACTTCTGATAGCTCTCCATTTCCTAAAAGAATGAGAAAGGTGAAAGGCAGAGAAAGAAGAATGGGAATCCATACTTATTACTGAATATCAAAAACCTGCAATGAGCTTAAAAGGGAAAGTAAAAAGCTTTGAATTACTTTTTTCCCCAAGCTACATGTCCATTTTAGGCTATAGCTGTACTGTTCAAGAGGCCCTTTCTCAGGACGTAACACTGACAGTGCCTGTACAGGCTGGAAGGTCTTTGGTCCCTGTGACAGGGGAAGGAAACATGCCAAAGTGCACACAGACTTGTAAAGACTTCATTCTCAAAGTGGCAATTCAGTTTTACTCACATGGCCAAGCCTAACTTGAAGAAGGGGGAGGGAAGTGGGGAGTGTGCAACACTAGCATGGGACAGAGAAAAAGAACTGAAAATACAGATGAACATTAATGCATCCAACAGGAAGCTGAGCCTTCAGAAGAGAAAGATGCCACAAAACCCCTGACATAATGGTGCTCCCAAATTTCTTGGAGGACAGATAACAAATACATAAAAAAAAAAGTAATGTCAGATAATGGACATTTTCCTAAGGGGAGAAGGGGGCTAAAAAACAATAAAATGATGGGGGAAGAAAATGCCTTAGCTATGGTTATTGAGAAATAACTCTCTGCAGTGTTGAAAAGAAACCTGAAAACTAACGGATGAAAACAGCTGTGAAAAAATTGTACCACAATAGCACTTTAAGCATGGGAACAATGTGAAAGAGGTCCCCAGTTAGAATGAGATGATATTAAGGCATATAAATGTTTTGTTTTTATTTTATTTGCTGTTTGCCTCTGGAACTATTAAGACCTGATTTACATCTTGAGGAGTTCATTAGACTTGTATGGTGAATTGATCTATATAAGAGAAGAACAGAAACAAAAGTCAGGAGTGCAGCATGAAAAGACAGGATGTAGAACTAGATTTGGAAGAGTCAGGAGTGTGAAGAGGATGGATTAGAGACAGTATGTACAGGAAATGATCACTAATTCATTAATTAGAAGTGTTATTATAACAATACATTATAATTATCAATACAAATAATTAGAATAATTAAAATATTGTATATTTTTAGAGTTTTATGTATAATTATGTCATGTAAAAATAGGAAAGTTTTATTTGTTCAAGTTATTTATTTTCTTCTCTCCATTGTGTTTCTTCACTAGTTAAGATCACTAGTAAAACATTGAAATACTTTTTACTTTCCAATGTTTTCAACATTCATTGAGTTTGGATGATTATTATAGATTTAAAAAAAATCAGATTGATTAGCCCTTTGCTAATTTTCTGAGAATCTTACTGTTAAAGGATGTTGAATTTTGTCAAATGTAATTTCTGGATATTTTGGCATCTTTGCATCGTCTCCTTTATTCTGTTAATGTGGTGAATGTTCTAATAATTTCCTTTTTAATTTCAAACCAACCTTGTATTCCAAAAACACACCCAGCTTGGGTATACTAGTTTAAATTTCATATATGATGATGGACTGTGTTAAAATTTGTGTAGGATTTTTTAAGTGTTTTTGAGTCAAATTACCCAGTAATTTAATTTTTAGATGAAAAATACCACTGTCAGATCCTAGAATATAGGTTGTTAGAAACTACAAATGAGTTATGATAGTGGTGTGTTTGTGTGCCTGTGTAATTTTAAATAATTGAGGTTTAGAACTGTTTATACCCTGATAATAATCATTTAATGGTACAAATAAAATGGGGATTTCAGAAAGGCATTCTGAAACAGATGAGAGGTAATGGGATTATAGAGTACACAAAAGGTATTGTCCTTAGAAGACAGGTAATAAATCTTCCATTACAGAAGAAAAGGCAGATTATGAGGATCTAGATTCAGATATAGGATGTATTTTTCTAGTGAGAAAATAAATTATTTCTTAATTAACTATATCTATTTTCTGAATGCAGTATGAGATCAGGTCAGCAGGTGAGCCAGATGAGGAAGATAAAGGTTTTGAAGAGAAAGGAAATAGTGAGAAACAGTCATCCTGCAATGTGAGCAAGAGTATGTGCTTGGGAAATTTATTAGGATTGTCTTAACTGTACTGAATATTCATTAGAAATTTGTGGCTATCCTAGAATCTGTTTGATTAATGAACGTAAGAAATGTTCAGGAACCAGAAATAGGGAAAATTAATGGTGAATGACTAAGGTTATTAATTGTGGTCTTTAAATGCTTGAATGAAGTGAATGTATAGAAATTATTTACTATTCAATTGCTATGTTTTATGTGGGCCAACAGAGTCTAAATAGAGTTTCAGTCTGAATAACCTGTTTTTAGTCTCATAGGAGATTGTGGTAAAGGCATATTGATAACTTATCCATCTGTATATTCATTGAAGTACTTATTGAATTACTACTGTATGCCAGTCATGGGGGAAGGTACACTAGTGAATAAAAAATAGGCACCATTTTCCCTTGATTCCTCAATCATTTGTTTTAGAGAAAAACTCAATGTTAAGTTATACACTAAATTTTTCTGTGACAATTTATAAAATTACTCTCAAATACTCTTTGCAAATTAGATTCTTAAAGTGAATAATGATATTGTTGTGATTTCCTCCTGAACAACTGTATTTTTGACCTAGAGTTAAAAATAAAAGGGAAATAGGTCACAGGTAATTATTTGGAGATAAGGAAATATGGAAATCATAAAGGAATAAATCACTTCACACTTTGTACCACCTAGAGGAATACTTTTTAGTGAGAAAATAGAGGAATAGTTTTTAATGAGAAAATAACTTAAATCTGTCTTTAGATTTAGTTTTATATTTTGGCATGCAAGAAGCAGATTTTTTTTTCTAAATATGAAATCTGTATGAAATTCTAAAAATGATTCAGGAAAGTAGGCTAGTTTGTGGACTCAGATCATTTAGATGCAAGCACTCTAATGTTGACTCTAGTTTATAGGAAATACATTCAATTTCAATACAGAAAACAAAGGGAAGAAAGGATGATTTATGCAAACTGGAAAATACTGTACTGGGGGACAGTTGTTTAACTGAAAAACATCCCCTTTAGGAAAAAACATAGAACTTCACTTTGACAGTTCTGTCAATAACAATGAAAAATTTCCAAATTATCAAGTAAAGTGTGGCTAATAATGGTCAACAATTTCCCTGCATTATGATCAATAGGAGAATCAGTTTAGAAGTAAGCATGTTTAATTATACACCTATGATGCTGTATTCAAATCTTTATTTTGTCAAATTTGTCAATTTACTAGATTAAACGAAATATCCATTGGCTATATATGCTCCCTGCTGTTAAGATAAACAAATACAATTAATATCAGAGCTTAGTACTCTTAGTCCTAATCTTCCGATGAAAATGTATTGATCTATTACATGATGATTTAACACTGATTGTTGAATAAAACAAAGATGAAGATAGGCTCTATGTGCTATTGTTTGCAACCTAATAAGAGAGAAATATATGCAAATATACTTGAAATATACGATATGAATTTCATCCTAACAGTCAGGGAAGGAAACAGGAAGGTTCAGAAAAGGAGAAATAAACAATCTAAAATTATAGAAAGTGAAGACTAGGAAATTAATGGTTTAATTATATTTCTGACCACTGGGGGATGAGATAGGTAGTGATACTCTGATAGGACTAAGTCTACTGGATAGCCTTGGAAATCAGTTACTAGTTTTTGTTATATTTTATAAACATTAAAAAAAATCTTAGTGAGAATTTCAATATAAATGCCAAAGTAGAGACCATGATCAAATATATGCTTATTTATCATCCACCTTTAGTATTAATGAAAACAGCCGATTTCATTTCAGCCGGTTCCTTACACACGTTTTTGAAATGCTTTTATTGATGGGAGAGTTCAATAAGAGAGATTGAATATGTTTATTAAGAATATGCTTTGCTAGTGTGTCATTCTATATGCTATTTAGCATTTATGGTAATCCAGAAACATACATACTACTACTACTACGTTATAATTAATAAGCTGTAAAAACTTGTGTGCCATTTCAGGCCCTCTTGGGTATATAGGTCTTCATTAAAACAGTGACCTTGACTTTGTTCCACAGGGCTTGGGCTCCCAAAGGTGCCACATGACAGCCCCTCACCTCATGCCCGTGTATCAGAGCTTTTATGTCTTTCCTATGCCTTCTTGTTAATGCCTTTGTCAGACCTTAACAGGAGCCCATGAATTCACAGTCAAGAAATGCAAGGGCCAGTGTTTAGTCAGTGAGAGAAAGGACATGGATAATTTCCTCTTTTCTCCTCTGAACAGTCTTGGGATTCCATTGACTTTGCTCAGTGGGGACAATTCCGTATGAATGAGCATCTACTTTAACTTAGTGGTATAGTATGTTGTCTGCTTTTATTTTTAAGCCATCACTTTCATATTTCTCCCAGTGTTTCTTTCAAGGTTCAGAAACAATAATACATAAGCTGGCCTTGAAGATGTATATTCCCTGTGGCTCTCCTTCCTTCCCTGAGTCACTCTTCTCATCTAGCCCTTTTGTTATCTGGATTAGCAATCCATAATGAAATAATGGAACATAAACCCTCTGTCTTAGGTTCTGCTTTTGGTAAAACTCAGGCTAAAGCACAGCTAAAGAATTTAATCATTTTTCCTAAGTTTACTCAGCTACTTTGTATCAGGATTCATATTTAGACTAAGTTTTCATAATCCAAAGCCAACGTTATTTCTCCACAATGTTAGGATTATGAGTGAGAAAAAACTGTGTTTGTGCATATGATTGGCAGGGATAATATGGCTACTTTCCCAAGAATGTCACTTACTCTTGGATCTAAGTTTTGAATTTATGATATGTGAAAACAAGGATCATTCCGTTTAGAACCATATTTGAGGATTTTCAAAAATGTCAGGTGATCCTTGGGTGTTCATTCCTGTCCGAGAGTGGTAATGACCTACTGACAGCTGATTTGCATGATCATGTCTTGTTGACTGGCGGGCTTCAACAATGTATAATCAGGAAGAGACTCAAATACATAATTGGAGAGTTTCAAATATTAGAACCTGTAAGCTGTTCCTAGTGACATTCTTTTTCTCAGGAGAGACCTTCAACATCCAGTCTGGCAGAAAAAAAATCACTACGGAGCATAAAAAAATTCTGAGAGTCTCATTGTTTACTCCAGATTTTCATGTAATATCTCTGTTTCAGTATAGAGCCTTATCCACAGCCTTCCTCTCCTTGGTGTACCCAAGAGACTGGAGGCAATCTGGTTTGATTTTTCTAGAAAATAAACCACTTATTTACTACAAATTGTTGAAAAGAGAAAATAAACCTTATTTCCTATGAGTCGTTGAAAAGACAGCTAGCTGCTTAACTGCTTGGGATGATGGAGGGAGATTGAAGTATAATATCTCATGGAACATGCTTTTAATTAATCCACCACTTTTAGTCTTATATTTCTCTTTCATGGCTTAAGGTGACTGGAGTGTTCTATTTCTGATTCATCTCTGGGTTGCTCTATTTTGGAAACACCTGCCCATACAGAAAGATTTTACCACTCTGTTCTGACAAATCTATTAACAATGTCCCATCTCTTTTCCATCTTCCAAAAATTGGTTGACATCTCTCATCTGCTCTTATTCATTATTGTACTTGTGATGTTAGACCTTCTTTATTCACATACAGTTATATTGTAGGTTGAGGTAGATTAGGAATAAATGCATGTATTTAGTCTGCCACGACTGACTGAAAGTTTGATGTTACAATTCCTATAGTATGTTTTCTGCTTTATTTTAAAGCTATCACTCTATTTCCCCAGTGCTTCTTTCAAGGTTCAGAAAGGATAATATTTGTAAGCTGACATTATATGGCTCATGTTCTCTCATAGGAGAATTCCAAGATTTGACTCATTGGAAATCCTGTAGAGGGGAATTAAGCATTGATAACAATTGGGTATAGAATGACTCGTTCAGTAAATCAAGTTGCACCAAATCTATACTAAGTGCTGGGCTTTGGGTGTGCAAAGATGAAAAGAAGAAATCAAGACGTGTGTTGGAGAAATTTAAAGAGGACAGGTGTATTTCTAGGAATTGCAGGTAAAGGTGGGTAGAAAGCAATCTGAGTTAAGATGCATAAGTAAATAAATGCAGTAATGGAGAATGGATTGGAGCTGCCAAGATAGGACATCCCAAAACCACTTACGCTGCTATTATAATGACTTAGATAACAGATGATTGGGATTTGGGGAAAATGATGACAGTAGCAAAGAGTGATAGTAGAAAAAAAATTACTTATATGAGAGATATTTAGGAATAGATCTGATAGAATTTGGCATGTAAGGAGTGATGGCAGCAACAGTAATGACTCAGTGCTTTGCCTTTGGAGAATAAGAGCATTTTCTGATGGGAAAGAGGAGGAAGTTGCAAAAGTTATGGGATGGATGTAACAAGGATAGAAACATTTTTGCTACTTTGGGACATGTTAAATTTGTGCTTACCTTGAAATATTCATAGTGATGATAGTAAGACATTTGAATATTTAAGTCTGAAAAAAGAAATATAATGTTCCGTGTCATCAGTACTCAATATATTTGAATACACGGAAATTGATTAGACTTTCTAAGAGGATACAACAGGGAGACCTACAGGGTGATTGGATTATTTAGATTTTCTAAGAGGGTACAAAGAGAAAAGAAGGCTATAATTTTTAGAGTACTGATGAAAGGATAGTGACTAACAAAGGAATTTGAGAAAGCATGAATTAAGAAAGAAGAATCAAATACTGTGGTAATAAGAGAGTGTTTCAAAATGGAGATAGTGGTGTACATTGTTCAATGCTGCTGAAAGATTTACAAAGACAAGAACAAAAATGCCTATCAGAACTTCGGCAAGAGGCATGTGAGTAGAGTGGTAGAAGCAATAGGCAAACTGAAAAGGGTTAGCAATGATAATCACAGTAAATAATTGGAAAATGCAGGCATAGAGAACAGTTGCAGAAAATGCATACTCTTTTTTAAAATTGAGGTACTACAGCTTCTTTGTCAGTGGAAATTATCCAGCTGACAGAGAGAGGTGAAGATGCCACAGTGGGAATAACTGAAGGAACAAACATGCTGAGAGAGTGAGGTCCGCATTTGGAGAAACTGACCTCTGACGAGCAGGATCACATTCTTGTTATTAAAAGGAGGAAGGAGGAATTGTATACAGATGGTGGCGGTTGAATGATTATGGCTTCTATTTTGCCAGTAAAACCTTTCATATAAGTTAACCAGCTTGTTCAAGTTGGAGGAAGTAGTAATATACAAAAGAATTACTGATGATTAGAGAATAAACTTTAGAAAATGTAATGGTATAATGTCACTGTACACAGTTGTATATCCACATGAAGTTGGTTATAATGAAGTATTACTGAGTGATACCTGTCTGCCTGAATGGGTGACAGTTTTAGGTTGTGTTCCATTTAGCATGTGTCCAGAGACCAAAAAAGGCAGGTGATTGACTTCAAAGCAGATCCTTGATTGAAGTGGAGGACAAGAAGTAATGTAGAAGAATGGGAAGTTGAGCTCTTAACTTTAAAGTATAACTTTTGGTGCTGATGAAGTTGGAACTGTGGCCATGGGAGAAATCAAATAAACTGGAATGAAGGAAAGGTTCATGGTGGAAAAGTCCACAGAAGTGAAAGTCTCTGTGTTGGATTCCTTTAGAAATTGAATATACTAAAGCATGATGACTGATGTTGGGTGGAAAGGAAGGCAGCAAAATTGGTTTAAATAATTATGGCTGTTCTCAATTATGAGATTTGATAATTCTGACTTTCTATTGCAATACTAATATACTTTATTCCCTCACTCAGAATTACTTTTTAGTAAAAGGAAGCCTATGTGATACAATCTCTTTTCTGAAGATCATGACCAGCAGCTTCTCATTTTTCATCCCTGAAACTTTAGATGCGTATTTAGGGAGAATAATACACCTTAAGTTACAATTCTCCTTGTAGAGTTTTCATGAGGACTTTTTGTATCTCATTATTAAATACTTTGATATCATGCATAGTTTATGTAAATAGAAAGTGTTACCTCTGATATTCATTTTCCTGTTGAAATGGTCATGTTTTCAAGAAGTAAAATTGTGTATTGTGTTACATACTCAGACTAGGCAATATGCACTAACTTTAATTCTCTATTCTCTTAAACTATTCAGTCTTGAGTGTCAAAAAATACCTTTATGCACACAGGATTTGGCTTAAAGAAAAAGAACCAAATGAAACTGGCTTTTTATTGCAGAATATACATTATAATGCAATATACTGAATCCGCTTACTGCAGATGAAGTTTCTGGTTGGGATCTCACTATTATTAAAGTACTTTTAAGTCACTTTTTGTAAACACTTGAGTATGTAAAGTTGTTCAGAGAAATACAGGACAAGTAGTTTAAATGATTTCTTGGACTCTAGTTATATCTATATATATCAAAATCATATATGGATATCATATCTACATATGTAAAATATAATGAATTAAGGATAACCAAATGAATTTTTGTAAGGTAGAACAAAATTTGAGGAATCACTGATTTTTTGTTGTTGTTGTTTACACTATTAATCCAGTTGTTGCTAAGAAATATATTCAAACTTTATTTCAAAAGTTACTGTACTGGGTTATACTCAGACTGTACATGGAACTCTGATAATCAGATCATTAAAAATTACCTATTAAAAGATTTGCATGAAAATGTGAATACAAATGTGTGGCAAAAATATGTATGATTACTTTTAAAAATTTCAAAGCCCAAATTGGCTGAGGAATGCGTAAAGAACCACTAAAAGGACGTTTAAAACATCTGTTTGAATGGGAGGAACAGGGCCAGATACAATCACCAATGATAAAGAGTAAAGTGGAACTACTCCTCTGTCACATGGTTTGCTTTGCATCATTTATGTTTTGTGGGTTCAGATTGCCCAACAGTAATGATTCATGCTTCAGTGTCTCTACCTGTCCTCTTAACAAGGGGTCTGTTATTCTCCACTGCCATTCCTGAGTACAGTTACCATTTCTGCCAGCCAGTACCACTACATGTTCCAGGCACTCCCATTTTCACCAACCCTCCAAGCAAGGTGGGGCTGAGCTAGCATGGCTAATGAGCCATACCCTTACCTATTTTATTCAACAGTACATATCCAAAGACTAGCACAGCACCCAGAGCAATACCATACTTTCAGTTTTTGTTGTTGATATATGCAATATTCAATATATATATGAACAGGAATGACAAAGGAAATAATAAATTCTGGTGTAACCCAGCATTAGAGTGCGCTGTGGCAGAGGCCTTACTTCCAGCTGGTCATGGACACTCAAAGAATCAAAGGCATTCATAAAACAGTGATTTGTTTGAGAGTTCCTTGGGAAGTATTTGATTTTGATTTTTGTCAGCTTTCTACTGGATTCACCTGATTCATCTCTTTTTGTTTTTGGTGTGGGAAAGAAGTTACTAGTATTGGCTGGCCACCGTCAGGGATCCCATGTAGCCATCTCATTCATCCACTAGCTGAGAAAACTCTTTCATCTTGAACCCCCTATTTCCTATTTTCCTCCCCCATGGCTTCTGAGTTCTAGTGTGCCAGAGAGGCAGAGTCAGGATCGCCTGTTGGACCCAGGCAATAAAAGTGAATGAGAGTAGAATCTAGGAAAGCTATAGTGAATAAGAGATTCCATGTTCTATCTCAAGGAGCACAAGCCTTCTGTTGCTCTTGGCTTATGCCCCTTTGACTGTTAATGCAGCACTTTAGATCTTCTGCATTTCAGGAGTACTTGAAATACATATTTTTATGTATTTTCAATTCCCCTAAATCAAAAACAATCTATCCTTGGGGATCAAATAGAACACATCTGCGACATGGGCCAGCCCACACTCACACAATGGAGACCTCTCTTTCATCCCCTTTGGTGTCTCACCTCCAGGTTTCTGCCCTTTCTTGTGCTGATTTTTAATCTATAAAATGCAGTTTCCTGATAAAGGGTGTACAATTATATTCAGGGTGTGGTAGAAAGATGGTCTTTCACAGTGATCTGAACTCTGCGTATTACCTATAAAATTATTATCCCTCTAGTTGGCCAAGTAGTTGTAGCCAACAGCAGTTCGCCTACAAACTGCTCATGATTTCCTTCTAGAGAAGAGAAGAGGAGGAGTAAAGGCCAACCTTTCTTCTCCTGTGAAATACTCTGTGGGATACATGGGTGGGTGAGTCAATACAGATGAGGGAGGGAAATACTGATCAGGAAACTTGTGTTTCCTACAAGTTAGTCAAGTTCCTAAGTCTGGAGTGTTCAAGTGGGTAAAATACCCTTTGTGAAGGTTGCCATTCAAGATTATCATATGGGAAGGGGTTGAATTAGAACACACTTCTTAGATTCCTTCTAACTCTGAGATTTCATAAAACAAATCAATGATCTTGTAGCTCAAATTCTAGAACTTAAGTCAGCTTGTAAACATCAAAGTTTTAACTTTGAAGTCTAAGGCTCTGAAATAATTGTTACTGTCTTCTGTTCTAGATAAGATTTTTATTATGTGTATGCTGTGTAAGACACTGAACACATAGTAGGTGATCAATAAACAGATGGAAAATCAAATTAGTTTTATGTCTTCACGACTCAGCCTACCATGGTACACATATGGCCTTAATTTCTGTTCGAGTCAGAATATTTAAGAACAGATTAAATTAAAGTGCCACCTGCCAGATTTCTAAAAGCAAAGGAAAAACAGATTTTATAGAATAATTGGAACAGGAGATGAAAAGTAAGCACAGAGGACAAAGACCAGATTTTATTCAATCTATTTTAATTCAGTATATATTGATGAGAGTCTCATATTCAGAGGCTCTCTACTAGGTGCTATGGTGATGTAAAGATGTTAAAGTCCAGCTCTGTCCTGAATAGGTAATATGTCTATATCTTTCCTTTGTCTTTGTGATCTCAGAAACTGAATGGAGTGCTCAAAGGGCAAGAGCTATATGAGGACATAAAAATCACTGGGCTCATATTAACATATTTAAGGCAAAAATAGTCATAGAAGCCATTTTTCAGAGATATGGTAGTGTTCCATTAACATTTCTACCAGTGTAGAATTGTATTCAGTGTGGAACACTTGAAGTTGTGAAGTCTGTAGACCAAATGGAGGAATCCTGAGAAGCCACATGACACGAGGCTTTGAGAGCTGTTCCTTCCTAAAGAATGCAAGCTTGATTAGTTGGCAACCTACCCTTCCAACATCACAACCCAGAAACTGATCCTTTCTATATATGAATGGGGTAATCATTCCTCAAATGGGCTGCTTCCACAGGGATTATTTTTACCCTCACCCAAGGCCCCAGGTAGTATGGAAATCTAACTGGAGTGCAGGTCAGCCCTGGCAAGGCTAGTATGGGTAACCCTGGTATAAGAGGAAGTTTTTAGCTGTTAAAGGTGTTGCTGTGGGCACTGATGCATAAGAGCCAGATACAGTGGAAGGAAAATAATGAAAAATGCTGATTAGGAGCTCAGAGAAAGGAATGGAACATTTGTGCTCAACAATAAAATGTAATGCTCTGTTAATCTATTTCTTGGCTGTCCTTACTTGGTAGGTTTTTAAAATACACTTTTGTTCCTCATTTAGTTCCTTACACTATATTTCCTCCTTTCTCATCACTTTTCCTATTTTGACACTGACTTTAATTGCGAATAGATTCAACTCTGCAAGGGCCTGAATATAAAATATAATGTCGGCATCAGGAGAATCAATGCTTTTTGCTCCATCTAAAACCAAGAATGTTAGATATGGATAGTGCTTATTAGAACCATCCCCAGCAGAGACTCAGAAAAGGTTCACTGTCAAAGGCATGCCGACAGGTCCCACATTTCTAGGGTAGAAAAATGCCCCATGCCTTTTAATATCCATCCACAGATTTAAATATGAATGTGTGTGTATGTATGTATATGTGTGTGTATATGCAAAAATTATCACATCATTTATGGAGATTTGGAAAGAGAACTAAACCTGAATGATTCTTTGCTAGCTATTCGTCAGTGATATTCCAGTTAGCTTATAAGTAAAAGTACATTTCAATTCTAGGAATAAGAAATTTAAGTGTTTTTTCCCCAATACCTATTCATATTCTATTTTTACTTACCTGTAAGCCTTGCTCTCTGTAACACCCTGTAATTCCATTTTCTACCTTGTCACTTTACTTCCTCACGTCACTTCTGCATAGTGGAAAATCTTGAGGCTCCATTTTACCATCCCAACTCAATTTCAGAGATGTTAGCCGTTCTCCTTTTCTGTTTCCACCCTGGTTCCTTAACTCTACAAGAATGATTTCCTCAGTTTTTGCGTTTTACTCTTCATAATAAAACAAGCTATTTGACACTTTAAAATAGTGTATTAACATCAACACATGTGTTTCTTTAGATATCTGATTTATTTTCACACCTTGCAGTTTTAGGATCTCTGAGTTCCCAAATATCATCTCCACTCTTTCAGACTACAATTCCTTCCTGGTACTGGTAGGATGTCATCAAAATTGACCTCTCTGGGCGAAATCAGATTGTGACGTGAAGCAGCATAGTTTAGCTCGTGGGGCTGTGCATATGGAGGGTTGACGTGATGAGGAGAGAGACTACTCCATAGACTTCCCTGGAGAACAGGCTGTTTTGGGTATCTTGGTTGCAGAGGACCAAAATGGAACACTTAAAAATCTTTATATCCTTGGACAGGAACCACCTCCTCCAACACAGCCCCATCCTCTGAGGAAATAAATGAGCCTAGGCGGGGAGCACACTGGCCCAGTGCTGCGGGGTGCCACTGCTATCAGGTGGCTTGCACAGATTTAATCTCCAGGCGCAGAGCTGCTGATTTGATTTAGGAGAGCAGTTGTTAAGAGCAGAAGGAGCTGCTGGCACACATGGCGGCCCTGTCGGCCAAGCATGCTTTCCAACTGTCCTGGATTTAGGAGGAAGGAAAAAGAGCCACAAGAGGGAGAGAGCGGGGGAGAGAGCATGGTAGCAGACCTACTGAAGGGCTGGGCTGTAGCTCACTCAGAGGAATTCCATTAAATGAACTCATCTGTCATCTTGCCTTTTATTGATGAGTGGCATTGCTTGGTGGCAAGTGACATAGCAGAACAAATAGCATCAGAGTCCTGGCTCCTGTGCTGCGGCACACACAGACGCGCGGGCCCCAGAACAATGACTCATTACTTATTACATCCATTATTAACTCAGCTCAGCCTCATTAGGCTTAGAAATTGAGGAGAGAAGAAAAAATCAGAAGCTAAGTAACACCAAGTACCCACACATTTAGGGGAAAGGGGGGTGGTGTGGGAGAGACAGTGAACAAGTGAAGGGCAGTTAAAACCAGAAACTCAGCAATTGTGACATTTTCAAATCCTGAGGGTCATGGGTAGTTGATTGTGTGCTTTCCCTTTTCTGACATGATTGTGTTGAAGACTGCATTTTAAAATAGTGGGGCTGAAATTGAAGAATACAGGAAGTACATCATTAGCTAACACCAGCCCTTTAAGATAAAGTTTATTAGGAGTGGAGCAGTCCCTTTATTAATGGATACATGGAGGTTGCTGTGTGCTGAAATCCGTATACATGATCACATCTCCTAAAGAGATTTCCAGAAGTAACAGAGACAACTGGCTTCTGCTGTAAATGCCCACTAACAATATTGCAAGAATACAGGGGAATCATTTTCTTATTGTTATTGCTCCCACATCTACGTATGCTTTCTCAAAGATAGCTGCTGCACCTAAAAGTAAACCACTTTTTTCTGGAGTTTAAATGCTCTGCTACAGAATCCAGATAATTAGAGGAGAAGATAACTTTCATATTTTAGCCTTGCTACACAATGATGGGAATACTATAAAAAAGAATTAGAACTAGTCTTTTGGAAATGATTGTCTTCTGGGACAAAACGTGGACTCATGTTGAGGACAACTTACAGGAGCATCTCTTATTTTACTGTTATCCATGAGTAAAAATAATGTTTCATATGTCTCCACATGAGACTAACAGATCAATTCTGCTGGCTAAGTTTCCTAGTTAATTAAGTTAAAATATGGGTTGTACTTTTTTCCTTGAATATTAATAAAATAAACTATTTTGCCCATGTGGCCATGAATTCCTGATTCTGAATCAGTATGTTTCCTGGGCTTTTAAATACTTCTTCTTGAATATAATCTTTAAAGATTCTAATTTTTTAAAACAGTACAAGAATAGATACCTTGGCTATTTAATCTCATTTGAGCTGCAAAAATATTTATGTTTCTGTAAGGCAGTTGAAAATTAAAGCAATGTTTATTCATATATATGTGTGTGTGTGTGTGTGTGTGTGTGTGTGTATGCATATACATAGTAGGATGTTTAGCTAAATTGTGTTTACAGATTGGCAGTTGCCAAGTTTCAAGGTACGAAGAGAAGAAAAAAAAGGCAAAAGCCTTCTTATTTAAAACTAAAGTTGGAGTTCTTTTGCTACAGTGATATTCTAGTCAGGAAATAAAGGCAAAAACAGTAGCTAAATGTCAAATATACAAGTAAATAAAACAACACCTGTCAATGTTAACTTTGCCTTTGTGGCTTTCTGTATCTACATTTACCTATACTACTTATAAAAATAATTAAATGTCTTTAGAATGTGGAGTTATATATAGTAATATAAAAGATAGGATACTGACTTTGCATATATATTTGAGATATATTTTAACATCTCATCAAAATAATTGATTTATTCAATTTTGCATTCATCTAGCTATATAATATAGCCTTATTTCATGTCCATTATGATTATCAAATTATGAATAATGAAACCACACTATAACTCTTATCTAGACCTATAAATGAGTGTTATTTCTTTGATCTTCCTATGAAGGAAGAAAATGGTAGAGGAGGAAGAGAAATATATACATTTTAGTCTGTCCTGTTAATTTTAAAATTTAAGTTTCTGATTATAGTATTTCTAAACAACTACCAAGCCTTCATTTTGTTTTCCTTTAGAATGGACTAGGCATTTATCTATTGGCCCTGGTTTGGATGAAGGCATCTAGCAGAGAAGAATGGATTAGATATAAATGATATCCACTTCTTGGGTTTCTTCTTGAGCAACTTCTTCTTCAGAGTTAACTCTCATTTGGACTTTCAACTACTTTTAGAGGAAGGAAGGATCTATCAGTTTTGTACATCTGTAAATATGCATTGTAAAAACTTTGACCTCTAGAATAACAGGATAAATCTGTCTCTTTTTAATCAAACATACCTAAACTATTCAAAATTAATTATTTTGTCTCTTAACGTTCTTGCAGCTTATGCACACTCAGCTCCCTCAGATACACTGAATGGAAGAGTCATTTCAGACTAAGTCAGCCTAGAGAAGATATAACTTTCTTTGGGGTAGGAATGTAGTAATAACTTGGTGGCTTCATTTTCTCTCACCCACCCTCTTTCCAGACAGACAGCTATGTGGATTGTACAAGAAGCTCTTTCTTCTTTATTCCCCTAGTTTAAAGGGGCTAGACTCATAGGATAGCTATCATAAATTTGTAAAACATTTTCTTAATGCCCGTCTATTTTTCCAATGATAAGGTCACGTGCCCTAGAGGCTACCACCATGACTGACAAAATTTTCCTGCTACAGCTGATGTTTTCTCTCCCAAAGAACCTGGCTTTTGCCCAGTCCAACTTGTTTTCTAAAAATTGCCATGATGGTTTCCTTTCTAGTCCAGACTTTTATGAAAGTTATTGAAGAGAAATTTCCTTCTCTCACCAAAAGTGCCTTAGCTGCAGAGAAAACTGGCACATGTCCTCATTTCTCACATGTAAACTCCAGTAGTATAGGTGCTCACCTAACTTTTTCTTCAGACTCATCCTGACCTGAAGAAGACCAGAAGACTAGAAAACGTGAGTGACATTTTACTACTGTGTAATCAATTATCCTTCATCTCTTTCTCTGACCCATGTCTCCCATCAGGTTTAAACTCAAATCTTTCTTAAAGGTGAATTCATCCCCCTTTCAGTGTATGGCCAAGGACATGCAGGAGTTACCTGTGTTTCTCACAGACTACTCATCTTAGTCCTTGTGACTTCTCCAAGAAAATATACATTTACTGAAACTTGCCTTCCAGCCTCCCATGAAAACTCCATTACTTCTGAATATTCAGGGAATATGCAAGTGACCCTCTCCCTGAACCCTTCCACATATCTGATAAGATTTACCATTTGGTTTCAAATGTTCTTATGAACCCCCTGGAAATAGCCTTCTACTTTGTCAAGGAGACTCTTACAGCAGAGTGTACCCTTGTAGGCAGAGTTTTCCCACGTCTGAGTTACTTGTCTGGTGTACAGAATACCAGCCTCCTGGTGTCTGGTTCTAGTGGGAGGCCCACCCTTTGTTCCAGTACAACTAATGCAATTAGATAACGTTTCGGTAAATGCCACTGCCTCACACATATAAATTCACTGCGCTGGATATGCAGGTTGAATTAATGCCACTTTAGCCCAACAAAATTCAAAGCCTTTCCAACTATAATTTTATTTTCTTTTTAGATACCAGATATAAAGTATGGATATTTTGATGTTCAATATAACAAAGTTCAAGCTATTTTTTTCCCATACTGCATGTAGAAAAAGCAGGAACATATACTCAACCCAATTGAGAGCCAGAGAAGCGTATAACAAAGAGAGATTCAATGCTGTGATTGAGTGGGTTTTTAAATAAGACTTAAATGTCCTATAGGATTAGCTACAGGCAAAGGCTGAGTAAGAGCCTGTCTACTACTATGATTGAGGGGTGATAGGTAATCTTACTGTCCAAATGTATGCATATCCCCTAAACTGCCAGCTGATATTAGAGTATCATTCCTTTGGGTATTATTTCTAAAATGTCTCTGTAAAAATGCAAATACTTTACCTAGAAGTAATGGAACATTAAGCCATTTATAGTCATTTAAATTTTAGGAAGGCTTATAACATTGACACAGAGCTAGAGTAAATCCAGGAAAACAGGATATATAAAAGAATTACTGATTCAGAGGATGGAAAGTAGTACCTTGAAGGCTATGAAAAGTTGAGGATGGGAGAGAGTTGCACATTAGAGACAGTAATACCTTGACAGGGCAATTCCAGCATATCAGTAAGTAAAAAAGGGGTGTGTGAAGTAACATCAAAGAATATCTCACCAAAATTTACCAAATATTCCAAGATCTGATTTTGATACTAAGCTAAACCAAAACAGATGACTTTAAGCATTGTTGACTGTTGGCTAGAAACAGCCTAGGAACCAGGAATCTCAAACCTTAAATTTACCCTCGGAACATTGGGAGTATACCTGAGTTTCCTCTATTTATTGGAAATAATGGGCAGGCCTTTCCCTCAGATATTATCTTATATAATCATTATCATTTTTTCATTACTTGTCAGAGTGTAAAATAAAAATTGAACCAGATGGAGTTAAATAGACTTTACTCAAGACTATTAAAACAGGGGGAAGAGATTGAACTCAATGCCACTGAAAGGAAAAAAGGATGTGTGTGTGTGTGTGTGTGTGTGTGTGTGTGTGTGTGTATTGTGTGATGAGAACTCTTAAGATCTACTCTCTTAGCAACTTTTAAATATGCAGTACAGTATTATTAACTATAATCACCATGCCATACATTACATCCTCATGATTTACTTACTTCATAGCTGGAAGTTTGTATCTTTTGACAGCTTTCACCCATTTTACCCACATCCACCTCTGCCTCTGACAGCCATCGATCTGTTCTCTGTACATGAACTTGTTTCTTTCTTTCTTTCTTTCTTTTTTGATTCCTCATATAAGTGAGGTCATATAGTAATTTGTCTTTTTTTGTCTGGCTTATTTCACTTAGAATAATGCCCTCAAGGTCCATCCATGTTGTCACAAATGGCAAGAATGTATTATTTATATGTGGCTGAATAATATTCTATTGTATATACATACTACATTTTATTTTTCCATTCATTCAGTGGACACTTAGGTTGTTTCTAGATCCTGGCTGTTGTAAATAATGCTGCAATGAATATAGGGATGCATATATATTTTCAAGTTAGTATTTTTTTTTCTTTGCATAAATACCAGAAGTAAAAAGTCTGATAGTTCTATTTTTAACTTTCTGAGAAACTTCCATACTGTTTTCCACAGTGGCTGCACCAGCTTACCTTTCCACCAACACTGCACAAGGGGTCCCTTTTCTCCATATCTTCACCAACACTTATTTCTTGTCTTCTTGATAATAGCCATTCTAACAGATATGAAGTGATTTCTAATGGGGGAGGATTTTGAAATGCCTGGGAGTGACCTAATATAAAAAGTGTCAGAGGACATTGAATCTAGAAGGACTGGTCTGTGACAAGGTCTTCTGTGTTTGCTAATTGTCTCTTACTGAAGTTAGTCTCCTACCCTCTAAAGTGACCTGGATTAAGGGAATGCTATTTGCTTCAATGATTGCATTTCAAGGGAATGACATCCAGATCCTTGAGTCAGACATTTCTGTGTCATAGATTTGCACCTCAAAGGGACAGAGAAAGAATTTGCAATTGCAAGTTTGTATGGTGAATGCTCTAAGAAAAGGGAGGACCTTTTAGTTAAGAAAAAAGGTGTCTCAAATTTAGTCAAGCTGAGGGGAATATTAAGACCATCTTTGTCAAGAGAGAGCTCCAATGTGTTTATTATTCATATTTTTCTATAATATGATCTCAGATTACTCTCAAGTTTTTCCCCTTTGGGTATGCATTTTATTCATACACACACACAGCAGTAACCTTTGATTATATTAATCTGTTTTTCTGTATACATGGCACATCACATTTGTGAAGCATTCTTACTTTATAATCCATCAGATGATTTAATTTAATTTTATTTTCTTTCTTTGCTGCAAGTCTGAATCAAACAGGCATTGTGCCTATTTTACACCTGGGGCCACAGAGTTTTAGATGAGGTCAAGTTAGTATGCGCCTCACGACTGGCAAGAGCATTATCGCTAAGCAGCTCAGTCTTTGTTTGGTCTTATCCATCTCAGTTTTTATTAGATCTCAAAGCAACATCTTTCTTCCAAACCCAAGAACAGCTGATGCCAGTGGGGCCAGAAGAATTGGGCTAGAGGAAGGTAGGTTGAGAAATGGGGGAATCCCCCATGTTGTTCTTTAAGGGGTTGGCTTCCAAGTTGTTCTTGGCAAGTGAGTATCTGAGTGTCTCACAGTGCTAATTAATTCTGAAAAGAAAAGTTGAAGAAAGTTGAGCTGCTTGACAGATGCCCAACACAACAAAGTGTCAATGCCAGTTAACAGATGCCACTCATCAGCTGTTTTCAACTTGTTTTCACAAGACTATCAGCAGAATGGCAGGAAGTTTTTATTTCTTTCATGGGTTTAGACTCCAGCAAAACAGCACTTCCTCTAAACAATGTCCACCCAATATTTTGTACTTCCTTTGTTTGATATTATAGCCTTTGTCAGTGACTATTAATTTTCATGAACTCCTATCATCAGTAGCAGCTATAAAATTTTATTGGGCACCTACAATGTGCAAGAACATATGATGAGAATTCAGTTGTCTGAAAAGATGAAGGCAAAAATTTCTCTCAAGGGGCTTAAAATGTAGGATCAGGACAATGTGGTAGCATGAATATAAAGCAATGTTTATTAAGCATCAAAATGATATTCACAACAGGAATTACTGAAATTATTTAAAATGGGACTCTGATGGTATACTTCACAATTTTAATTACTTTGCTTTATTTTCTTCTTGACTGATAACTTTTTTTCTTGTCTTAGTAGGATATTCCAACTATACCTCTTAAAGCCAGAGAGCTGTTCCTATAGGACTCATTAATTGTTGTTAATTAAAGGAGGTTTTCTCTTGGCCTCAGGCAAAGAGAGTTGATTTTGAATGAAAGTGCCTGATCTGGAAAGTGACTGGGCACATTTAGTAATTCCAGCAGGTTAAATCAGAAAACTACTCATTTTAAGAACTTTAATAATACTGTAATAATAAAAATAAGCCCTACTTTTATTTTATTTCTAGTTTATAAGACTTGCATACATTCAGACACTCATGTGATTCTTATAGAAATTCTGTGAGGTAGCCAGGAAATGTTGTGTTCTTTTAGATTTTAGGAAATGGAACCTCTAAAATAAGGTTATAAAATTGGAGCTAAGGACCAGGATCCATGATGTTCCCAACTCTGAGCACTGACTCTGTCATACTATTACATTGTATCTAAAATTACCAGGATCCATGATGTTCCCAACTCTGAGCACTGACTCTGTCATACTATTACATTGTATCTAAAATTACCAGGATCCATGATGTCCCCAACTCTGAGTACTGACTCTGTCATACTATTACATTGTATCTAAAATTACCAGGATCCATGATGTCCCCAACTCTGAGCACTGACTCTGTCATACTATTACATTGTATCTAAAATTACCAAGACCTGAAAGCATATTTGCTAAAGGATGAATTCTAAAGCCTTATGTGTCCTGACCCATACCAGACCAGTTTTAGACATAACTGTAAAGTTGAAATGGCTTGTTTTCAGCAGCCCTAATTCCTATTCTGCAGCTTCCCATCCTCCTAGCCTTTGATCTTCCACTGTACTTCTCCAATGCCCACTGTCACCTCCCACTAGGTGAAAGGCTTTTATTTTTCCATCTTTCTTGGCAGAGACAAAGTAGATGAGATGTACATACTAAAGAAATTGCCTGATACTATTATTTTGTAGTTGCTGTACTTTTCTCCATTATCCCTTTAATCCAGGGTTAGGAATGGGACTTTGTAAAGGTTAATATTAGGGGCTCAGTAGTAAATCCTATTTATCCCTCACTGCTCCACTAGAGTTACCTATGCTTGGGAACCTCAGACACACGCAGCATGAGTTGACTTACATTCCTCTATATTTTGGTAAACCTTGAGGCTCATCTCTATTTTAACACTGTGTTTACATACTATTATAACCTTTCAGTTAGAATTATCTCCTCACTGAATGTGAAAGCTTTAAGAACAGGATTCTATTCTCTTTACCTTTATCCTGAGCACCGTGCTGGATACATTGTAAGTGCACAGTAAATATTTTCCAAGTGATAGACTAAATAGGACAGAATATTATTAGGATGGTCTGTGTATTCAATTTCCACAATTTCTTATAACAACTAAAGCAGAGTAATATTGTTTATTAAAGAAATTCACATGCATTCTCATTCCTGGAAAGGACTGTTAGGAAATTGCTCTTAGAGGTATAACAAAAATACAGTCAGATACTTGAAACTGCAAAGGAAATCTTTGATTTGGGAATTGTGTATCATTGACAAAGAGTCGGTGAGAGCATTAGTCTCTTACCCTGATCACGCTGGAATGTGCCTGAAACTAATAAAGAAGATGAACTATTATGGTGCAGATGTAGTTGCACTTTAGAGCGGTTATTTTAAGATCCCTCAATATAAAATGCAATAGATGCACATGTTGAATTATTAACAGGTTAGCTTTATAAGTCCAAACCAAGGTGAAAACAACTGGGAGAGGAAAGCTATAAAACAAAGTAGATCAAAGGATGTGATTTGATCAACAAACTTGAAACAGCATTTCAGCTGTTCTCTTCCTTGCATCAAAAAGCTTTTAGCTGCAATTACAATCAAATGAGTTGAAGTAGTAGTCAGATCATCTGGAAGCAGGCAAAGTGTTACTGGTTCAAGCCGGAAATATATCTAATTTGTTCCCATTTATTTGGTGAGGCACAGTTTTCTGAGATTCCTTTTAGCTTCTCTTCTAAGACCTGTGCCCACCCAAGCAATTTGAAACCAGTTTCATATCAACTACATCCTACTTTTAAATGTGATTAAGTCAATTCATAACAATGAGTTAGGCAATCGAAGCTTTTTCTTCTCAAATTTAACAAATCTCAGATTTGGAAAAAAAAATCATTTTTTTTAGCCTATAAAAACCAGGAAACTCTTATCTGAGAGGAAATAAAATGTGTATTTGTATACTATTTTACATTGAAAAAATTCTGTATGAATAAGCTACCCTGTTTTCCCTCATAAGAGCTGTGTGGAGTAAGACATACGTTGTCCTCATTTTCTACTTGAGCAAACAAATTCATTGGGATATGTATCAGCCATCCATAGTAGTAGAAGCCATATAAGAACCAACAGAGTAGTAAGTGTTTATTTCTTGGGCTAAGAGAAAATATAAAAAATGAGAACAGTAGTTGAATTTGGGCGCATGGCATCAGAGGCAATTTGAGATGGGTATTTATTGGAATTGTGGGATGATATTTTAGTCATCATGCAAAGTTTATGGATTTACAGCACCAGGCAGAATATTCTCCAACTGCAACAGTCAGGGTTGGATCAGAAAAACAGAATGACTAAAAATCTATCTATCTATCTATCTATCTATCTATCTATCTGTCTGTCTGTCTGTCTGTCTATCTATCTATCTATTTCTAGAGATAGATAGATAGATAGGTAGATAGATACAGAGATATATATATAGAGAGAGAATTTTAATAGAAATTTGACCATATTCAGTTTAAGAACTTATGTAAGACTTTTTCCATCTGAGGTTGAAATAATCAGGGCTGGTAATCCGAAGGGATGATAAGGTACCAAAGCAGGTGAAGGCAGGGACAAACAGGAAATCAGTAAGGATAAGATAAAACTTATAGGATGGTTGGAATCCATGCTTGTCTCTCACTACTTCCAAACCTCAAATTTCAATGATGTGTGTGCATAAAATGGGAATTGCTATGGCCAGGGTCCTCCTCTGACCCTAAACTACTTGATGATGTAATTGGCCTACTGCTAGGCCAATGCTTCCACACCTGTAGGTAATATGTTATTACTGACTGAGTCACCATATAAAGAGCTCTACCCAGTGCTCTGGGTGAAGACAGAGAAGGAGAAGGATTATGGACGTATTGCCAGGAGAACAAAGCTGGGTAGTAAACCCTTTTACCCCAAGAATGTTCCATTGTCATTTCTTGGTCTCACTGAATCCATAGTGAACTTACCTGGGGCCAAAACCCTCAGGTGAGTCAATGTGTGTGACCATATGGAAAATCTGGTACTCCCTCCATCATGGAGCAGAATACACACCTGGTCCAGAAGTAGGAAACGCTATAGCGGAAGCAGTGTAGCCAAGGGAGCTGCAGGCCCCATGACTGCCCTCCTCACACCAACAGGAAGAGCCCGCCAATCAACAAACAGCAGGGTCCCTGAGTTGTAACAGTCTCTGGTACTCTTGCACTGACCCTCTTAATTTAAAATTTAAACTTTATTCTTTAAATTTGTTTTGCCTGAGGGTTTCAGCCCAGGGCAAGTTCACTATGGATTTGGTGAGACCAAGAAATGACAATGGAATGTTCTTGGGATAAAAGGGTTTATTACCCAGCTTTGTTCTCCCAGCAGTAGGTCAAGCACTGGAATTATTTCTGCATCCAACAGTCTGAAAGCCTGTAAGTCTCATTCATCTCTGCCTCCGCCCAGAGTACTGGGCAGAGCTCTTTATATGGTGACTCAGTCAATAATAGCTTATTGCCTACCGGTGTAGAAGCAGGCCAGTTACATCATCAAAGTTTAGGTTCAGTTGAGGATCCTGATCATAGGAACTTCCTTTTCCCCAGAATATTTCAAGTTTCAAAATGTTGCCTGCAGCCCAAAACTATGCAGGGAGGGGAAATCTGGTATGTGTGTGGGTGTGTGTGTATAAAATGCACACAAAAAAATTCTAAAATGTGTCATTGTGGAAAATTGAAGGTTCCTGTGGCCAGGATTCTCACCTGGCCCTGGTTGGCCAGCTTACTACACATGTGTGGGCAATACGTTGTTACTGACTCTAAAGAGCTCTGCTCAGTGCTCTGCACAACATGGTGGCATGCCTGCAAGGCTGCAGGAGAGCAGAGATGAGACTGGAGTGGTGGCAGCACCACGGACAGAGACTGAGATGGCTGTGGGGGCAGAGAGGGCCAGAGGCAGAGATCGGCTTGCTGCATGCAGACTTGCTCTGAGTGAACGGGGTTCTAGTGATTGACCTGACACGGTGAAAATAAAGTTGGGTATAACCCTTTCACCACAAAAAGATTCTAATGTCATTTCTTTGGTCACATTGAATCCATAGTGAACTGCCCTGAGCTGAAACCCATTGGCAAGACAATGATTCATAAATATTAAAAGGTAATAAAAATATCAAGGAAAATCATACTTTGACTAATAGATTTAAGTGATATGATAAAGTTGAGTGTATGCAAAGTTTCAAGAATGCATTTAGCAGGATAATACTTTTAGATGTAAGATTTGTGGTAAGCTTGAGAAAAAAATGGTATGTAAAGTAAGATTAGAAACTAGGTTTAAAATGGAAAGGGACAAAGGCAGTTAATTTTTTTCCAAGTAATAGTTCCACCATCCAGCTTCTGATAACAATATAAATATAAGTTACCAAATTGTTGAAGACACTTAAGTACACAGTGGAGATTGCCTTCTAGGAAATGAGTCCCAGGTTATAAGGAGAAAGAAATAATGAAAACTCCAGAATGGTATGGAAAACAAAAAAACAGAAACAGAGGTTGGACTTCCAGCTAAGCCCTTGTGGGTAAGGTGAAGGTTCCTACGGCCAGGATTCTCACCTGACCCTGGTCGGCTAGCTCACTACAGACCTGTGGGCAATATACATTGTTATTGACTCTGTATAAAGAGCTCCACATGGTGGCAGGGCTGCAAGGCTGCAGGAGAGCAGAGAGGCTGGAGTGGTGGCAGCACCAAGGACAGAGACTGAGACAGCTGCAGTGGTAGAGAGGACCAGAGGGCAGAGACCGCTTGCTGCATGCAGATTTCCTCTCAGTGGATGCGATTCTAGTGATTGACCTGCCACCGTGGAAATAAAGTTGGGTCTAACCCTTTTACTCCAAGAACATTCTACTGTCATTTCTTTGGTCACATTGAACCCATAGTGAACTTGTCCAGGAATGAACAGCCCTCCAGTTAAATGCTGATTCAATAAAAACGGTGTTAATGGGAAAACCATTAAGAAAAATAACTGCTTTTTAAGAACTAGATTACCAGATTACAAGAGTCCTTCTCATTCTGAGTTTATGAAGAATTATATTCATAACATATAAGATTTTTATGAAAATGTTCTGTACATATTGAAATTCTATATTTTTCTTGAAAGTTTATCTGATCTTCTACACAGCTATGGCAATACTTCTGAGAATTCTTAAAACTACTTATTCAAATTAACAAATATAAGACTACCTAGGGTTTCTATTTCTTCTTGAAATTCAGTAAATTTATTTTCTACAAATCTGTCTATTTGCCTATGTCTTCAAATTGTGTGTATATAATTATATTAGTACTCTCCTATTATCTTATTGATTTTTGTTCTATCTGCAGTTCTGTACCATTTTAATTTTCTAATATTTGTGTCTTTTCTATCTTACTTCATTGTTCTCATCATAGATTTTTATCTTATTAGTTGTATATAATCAGGTTTTGGCTTCCTTGAATCTCTGCTTTCTATTGTCCATGCTAATAATTGTGTTTTCTGTTATTTTCCCTGTTGTTTAATTATCTCTTTCCTATTACTTGTTTTTTTTAAGGTCTGATGTTGAATGCTCAGTTTATTTTTAGTTTTTATTTAGCTCTGATATAAGAATTTAAGACTGAATGTCAAAGTAAAATTTTTAACTATATTCCACAAGTTATGTGGTATATTTAACTTTTTGGTTTTAAGAATGTAAGATTTTTATTATGATTTTTTTTAACCGAAGAATAATTTCAAACTTTTTAAAAAAATTTTGGGATCTTAAATTATACTTTTTATTTTGACTCTACTTGGTATTGTGGTAAGAAAAATAATGTCAGTTATACTAATGCTTTTTTGCCATTTGAGGCAATTTTATCTCTTAATTCATGCTGATTTTTATAAGTGTTCAATGTGTAACCAAGAAAAAATGTGTGTTCATTACTTGTGAGAAAAGATCTATACATGTCTAATAGGTGTAGATTGTTGTGTTGCTTAAAATATCTGTACTTTTATTTTTGGGAGTTTAAGGAGTCGATTGACTTATTGATGTTTTAGAATTTTTAAATATTCCATTATGATGGTAGATTTGCCCATTTCTTGTATTTATCTCAAAACTTTGATATATTAAGGACATTTTATTAGATGCATACATCATTATATATTTCTATTGAACTGAACACTTTATCATTATATAATGGCATCTATCTATCCCTAATAACAAAGCAATTTTAAGATCTATTTTGCTCAAGATATAATTATGTTAGCTTCGCCATGATTGGTATGTGTGGTATCTGTCTGGGGTGAAAATGGAAGTTCCTATGGACAGGATCCTCCCTTGAACCTAAACTACTCAATGATGTAATTGGCCTACTGCTAGGCTACTGCTTCCACACTCATGGGAAAGAGCTATTATTGACTGAGTCACTATATAGAGAACTCTACCCAGTGCTCTGAGCAGAGGCAGAGATAAAGGAAGATTACAGACCTGCAGACTGCTGGATGCAGGCATAATTCTAGTGTTCGGCCTATCACTGGGAGAACAAAGCTGAATAATAAACCCTTTTATCCCAAGAACATTCCATTGTCATTTCTTGATTTCACCAAATCCATAGTGAACTTGCCCAGGGCTGACACCCATTGGCAAGACACTGTCCTTTTCCTTTCCATGTTTTAAAGACTTAGTTTGAATTTTACATCTTATAAATGGCATATTAACTGTACCTTATTTCTAATTTTAAAATACTTTTACATGGTGGATAAGATCTATTATTTTTTCATAATTATCAACATATCTGAAAATGTTTCACTATATTACTCTTGATTATTTGATTCCCCTTCTTTTCTATGCTTTTTTCCTTTTAAAATTAAGTTTTTTTTTCTCATATTGTTCATTTTTGGATCTTACATATATTAACTAGATTGTTCTTCACTTTTTATCATGAATATTTAAAGTATAAAATACAGAAAATTTCTGTCACACTTCCAAAACTGACCAGTTATTTCTGATTACTATTTTCTGGCTATACTATCTTTGTACCAACATTCTAGTATTTTGCATTTACATTTAATTTTAATTCCAAAAATGGAAAATTACTTATATACGTATGTACATGTAGATACACATTTTTTTTTTGTACACTGTTTCTACCTAAATCTCAAATTGTGCTTCTCAGATCAATGCCAATCCATTAGAAATACATTTGGCAGAGGACATTTCCTGGCACACTACTGTTTATCTCTATATTTATATTATTTTTATTGCCATACCATACTTGAAAGAGAATTTAGGTAAGAACACATTTCTAAGTTGGCAGTTATTTTCTCTTAAAATATTACAGCATTTTTCCATGGTCTTTGAACTACCATTTTTAATATTGAAAAGTCTTTTTTGGTTGGGCTTTATTTTGTGCTATGACTCATTTCTAGATAGTTTCTTGTTTTTCATGTTCTTCCATTATTCTATAATGTGCCTTGGTATGTATTTCTCCATAATTATTCTGCTTGAGATATATCTTCCACGAACATGCATTCATACTTTAAATCAATTCTGAAATGATCTGAATAATGGCCTCTATAAATATTGCCCTTTGTCCATTCTATTATTTTCTCCTGAGGATCCAACTAGAAGCATTTTAAGTATCTTAATTCAGTCTTCTATATCTCTTAATATCTCTTTTACATTTTTATCCTTATTAATTTCATTATGAGCACTATTGTTTTTACTTGTGACATTCATGCATTTTGGTTTCTCTTTTCATGTGCTTGTTGATCTTTGTGGACTGATTGGATGATGATTGGCCATGGTAGCCCTGCATGAATATGTTAGGGATGGTTTCCTCCAGATTGGATTTGCATATATTCTGGGCACTAGAGAATGTTATGATGACAATTCAGTCCTCAAAGTTTCTAGCTCAATATAGATGTTCTGGTTCAATTCCTATACCTCACTGGTTGACAAGAGGTTCATTATCAAGCTCTGTGATGTTGTGGACATTTACTTTCCAGGCAACCATGCCCTCTTCTCTGCCCATCTTTTTCTTAGCACTTTCAACTCTTGGCTCTGCCTCTGGATATAGCTCATATCTTTCTCTTTACATTCTCTTCATCTTCTCTTTGCCTTCTCTCTTCTGTCAGAGTTTATAAATATTCTCTAGCCTTTACAGTCCCAATAATAAAGTTTTACTGTTTTTAAAGTTGTCTTATCCAAGATTTAATTCAAGATTGGAAGGATCCCTCATGTTAGTAAGTTAACCATATTTTAGTTCAACATAAGGACATACATTTTTCTTTGATTCTAGAACCTTTTTAGTCATGGTTTCTTTGAATATAGCATCTCTTCCACTTCTTGTATTGGAGATGGAAGAGGAGAAGGAGTAGTAGTAAAATAATAACAGTACAAGTAGAGTCAGTAGTAGTACTAGAATCCTATAGTGAATCTTTTAGTGATTTTGAATAAAGACAGAGATTAATCTAGATGAGAACCCACAATAGATTTGTTAATCAAATTAAAGCATATTAGAGTAACTTGATTCTAAAGAATTTAGGTAAGGGAGAAGAAAAGAACCTATTTGGATATTGGCCTTAGAAATTCTTAGCAGAAGAAGGTTGGGGAACCTTTTTATATATAAATTAAATCAAACCTCCAACTGTGAATAGTTCATGGGGATACCAGATAAAGACTTGCTTCTGAGCAGAGTCTGAATTAATACTCCTCTGAAAGAACATCACCATTAAAAGAAGCAATCAAACATAAAGTGACGATCAGCGTTCATTGTGAATTCCTCACTTCTAAATTAATTCCTCTCCTGGATACTCAAGCACATGTTCTTGGTACTGAAATTCATTCACTTATTCTCTCAACCTACAAACATTCAGAGTAACATTTGACACCGTGTCATACTGATGCTTCCTTTTTTGCATCATTCTGTGAGTCTCTCATTTTTCTCCATACTCAGTGTTTCAATCACTAGTGACTCACCAGGACACTTGCAACTTGGCCTGCCTGCCTCCCATCTAAAGAAATCACATATGTAGCTTTTGCCGAGTTTTTCCCTCAAGTTCAAATCTGATTCTGTCGCCACACCACACTAGATACAACTATTTCCCAAAATACTGCTGATATATGACTGTGTGTCACAGACTTTATTAAAATTTTGGGAGGTTGCAATGAAGTGATTAAATCATAGTGTAGCATAGAAAATAATTTATATCATATAGTAGAAATCCATATTCCAAAACAATGGACTCTGCCCTGTAATTTTCCCCTTTTGTAATCAAATCAGTCAGTCAAGGATTTATCTGAACAAAGAGTCCTTTGCCCTCAGGAGCCGTCATGCTTCTCCCTTAGAGGGCGGGCATGGTTTTCAGGAATACTTTTCCTCTGATATCATGGAATTCAGGAACTTTCTTCTCTGCTGTGCCCCTCACACTTTCTCACACACAACACTAAACACTAAATAATTATTCTTTTGTATATGCATCAAGAGCCTGTGGGCCAAGTGTCCTTACTCCTCCTCTGAGTCTACTGAAAGTCATGAAAGTTTTGGGTCCAGTGCCCTATCCTTTGACTCTCTACGGTATTAGTGCCTTCAAATGTCTGTTACTGCCTTTGCAACATGGGGCAGATATTTGTCTCTTTCTTACAAATACTCATGTTCCTTAAAGATACGTATTGCTTCCTGGTACATGCAATACAGTAGCTGGCACGAAGTAGGTATTTTAGACATTTTGTGGAATGAATGGTTTTTGTGTCCCATAAATTCCTCCGAATATATCTGAGTCAAATAAATGCTGCCTCAGAATAATAGAAGAGTCCTTTTATTAGTATAATAAAATTTATGCAATCACAAGACTTTATTATAAAGTATCACTAGCACAAGAACACTAAAATATATTTATAAATGCCAAGCACTTTACAGTCATTATTGCTAACCTTCACATAACTGAGAAATAGGCATTGATATCTTTATTTTCTAGATGAGCAAATTAGTGTCCAACGTATTAGGTAAAGTGCCAAAGATGGACTGTATAGAATTTATATTAGGATATGGTCTCCAAATTACCACAATTTTATTTTATTTTTTAATCTTGGATTTGTTGTATACCGTTTGTTAATGCCTCTTATCTTTCATGTATCATTAAAACTTCAATAAAATGCTGGAAGTTTCAAATTCTACAATAGAAATTTTATGGTTAACTGGCATAGGGTTGGACATAATAATGTTTAACTTTCGGGAAAAAAAAGCAAAGATGACGCAGAGCAACCGTTTTCAAAAGATGGGAGGAAAATTCAGGTCACCTAATTTCCAATTTGCAGTGTTGAGTATTGGGCCTTGGGTCTTCCACTATAGCTTTATTCTCTGCAGAAGGCTCTTTGGTGGCTTGGTTAATCAAGTTTATAATTGTCCAAAGGATTTGATGTACCCATCACTTCACTGAAAACTATTTTGCGGAGAGATTTTTATGAGTAAGACTTTTTTGAGAGTTATCCAAAATTGTCATTGCTTTCTCGATATACTTTCATCCCACCTCATTCAAATTTGTTTTCTCATCTTAATTGCCTACAACATTCTCTGTGGAGGAGGGACAAACAATATATTTAAGTTAAAACATACCTTTGCCTCAATTTTTGTGTGCCGCTTCATAACATAAAGGACCAGTAAATTTGAGAATCCTTGAGTAGGGGTGGAGCAGGCAGATAGATTTTCATACAGACATTTTTTTGACAAACACTAAGTAACCTACTTTATATCTAATACTACTTAAGGCCCTGAGAAATGAACCGTAAAAATGCAGAACAGGCATTATTACTGTTCTCCCTGAGAATACAGGACAAATAAAGAGATCTTAATTAAAATACAGGTTTATAATTATTTTGTGAGGGAGGCAGGTGGGGGAGATATGTCTCTGAATCTCACTGCAAGAGTCCTTCCCTAGGCTTGGAGGGTTCAGGTCGCCTTCCAACACGAAGTGCCATCTTGCCTGAGCAACTCCTCAGAGAAGCATGAGGAAGAGCATTGTAGGAAGAGGGATGCACATGTGACAAAGTTAATCACAGAAAGAGACTGAGGTCCAGATCAACATGAAAAACAGGGGTGGGGGTGTCAGGAGTGAAGGAAAGCATTAGAAAATTCTCCTCAGGGGAATGGGGGGGACAATTCCAAAACTTGCTGTCTAGTATTATATACCATTTGAACTTTATTTCTTTTAGTCTTTTGTTACTTGTTATCTTCCAGAGGCTCCCATTAAAATGCAAATGTAGTTGGAAGGTATATTAATCAAAGCTTCTTTACAAACTAAGAACTTAGTGGATTTTAGAATAGCTGAGGAGTGTAGGAGGAAAATTGCCAAAGCTTCACCTATTCTGAAATTTTGCTGCAGGCCACCTCCACTTGTAATTATCATACACCCCTTCTACTCCCTGGGAAGAACTGTTTTAATGCTTCAGTGCCAAGACCTTAAGGCAAGGGGCTTCCAGGCTGGCTGGAAGCAAATAGTAGAGAAAATGTCATAAACACATCCTCAATAGATTTCCTCCAGTTTCTGCAGACTCTGAGATGTGATTCCAAAGTTTTCTGGGTAAGCATCCAACTCTGGCCTTCAGAGATTCACCCATCACCAGTCTTTAATCCTTTCAAAAGTTTGAAATGATAATCATATCCCTCTTCCCTTGAGCTGTGAAGATTGCATTTCACTTGGTTCTTCGTAAATCAATCCTTTGTGACACACAGGTGATGCCTTTGCAGCAGACAGATTTACAATTGCATTGTTAATTTAGGACAAGATCAGTGTGTACACTTTACTTAAAAAAAAATCTAAATGGATAAGCAGGAAGAATACATGTGATATATTTAAATACAAAGTCATTGACTCTGGATATCTCTCTCACTAATTCATCTCTACCTCTTAATCTCAGAGACACAATAGGAACCCCTTATGATGGGATATGTAATTAGTTCTCATTAGTTCTCAGATTCCACAGTATCCCCTTTTTCTGGTTTTCAGCAGCTTCCCAGCTGCCTATATGGAATTCTGAGCCTAAACACACTTTTTCGGGATAGGAAGGGAAAGGTTAGTAGGACTTAACAGGCAGGTAAAGGGAGGGGGAGGTATTGATAAAAAGATGGGAAAGAAGGTATGCTGAGTGGGTGGCTTTGGCAGATGTGTTTAGATGGTGTGCATAAGGACACCGCAGATGCCAAACTTTATCATAATTCAGTACCTCCTTTCCTCCCTCCCTCTCCCTTCCCTTCCTTCTTTTTGTGCTAATGACCAATGTGATGCATGAAGTAGACCAAGACAATTATTTGGGGGCATCTAAAACATTCATTTATATGAACAGGGCTGACTTTAGTCTTCAGACAGCTATTGTTCCTCAGACAGAATACATACACCCAGGGTAATAGAAGAGAACCTGAAATAATAAGAGCCAAAATTATAATATGCATTTTACTTATTTGATATATATAGCATTGTGGCAGGAATCTCTAAGACTCACTGTACTTAGCAAGATATAATATTATGTTTTGAAAAAGTAAAATAATTCCAGTATACTTTTTTCTATATACAAGCAACATAATTTCCAACTTCATATTATTTTGACTCTCTCCCATTCTCCTTTCCAAAATGTTTTTTGCCAGACTACATAGATGCCTTTGGCAGTTGACTTGATGAAATGAACCAGATAATTGCCAAATTTTTACTTTATTATGTGCCCATGTAGACACAGCCTAATTGGACCATATAATGAAATGTTTAAATATATCCATACATCTTGCACAAAATGAAACTCCACACCAATCCTCCTCCTAGAATGTGGTCACTAGGGTATTTAAGGATGCACAACTGCAGATGATGCAGAAATTCTTTCCCAGATGTTCAATTTGACCTGGGGCAGCTCAATCAAAGTTTGTAAGGTTTCCAACATTCCTAGTGGGAATTTTCAGAAAAGGAGGCATATGGATTATTCTGGCAAGTGGATATGCAGACAGAAACCCATGTGCAATGACTCCAGAACTTAAAATATCTCTGAGAGCAAGTCAAATAATAACATTATTTGTAACAATAATATTAATAAATAATGAAAAAAGAATGTTAGTGCTTTTCAAGGAAATTAATCAATGGTCTATAAAACAATGGGCCTGAAACAGTGAAGCTACCTGCTAAAAACAGAAAAGGACCTAAAGCCTCATGCATGACAATTATATGGGAAGGAAGATCAGTGGGGAAAGGCTCAGAGGCAGCTCCCCTCTTAAAGGATATTGCCCATATCCCAAATCAATCAGCTTTCATCCCATGTCATTATACCAAGATGCCCAAGCCATGAAGAAAACAGCAAACTAGTTTTTTGTTTGTTTGTTTTTTTGAGCTATTAAATTCAAACCAACAGTTAAACATTAAGAGTTTATCATATGCTTGGCAGTGTCCTGGGCACTCTAGGTAAAGAACCTAGAGAGTTTTAGACCCAGTTCTAAAACTAAATAGTTCTGTGACTATGCAAGCCATTTGAATTCTAACCCAATTTGTTTATCTGTAAAAATGTATTACCCTCCCTATCCACTCATTTTTTTGACATAGGAAATACATGTATACACACCCACCCTCTCTCCAGATAGCTCACAAACCTAGCTGTTTAAAATATGTGTAAACATTAAATTATTAGCAAAGCAATGAACTGTGCACACTTTGTGGCTTAAATACTGTTGTGACATAGTTAGTGCAGTTAGTCTAAGAAAAGAAAGCTCAGTGATGGTAGAAAAGGATTGTAGGTGGTTTACTGAAGGGTGAAGAGTGACCTGAGCCTGGAAGTCTTATTAGCTAGAGAGGGTCACAGAATCACCCTCCCAGAATTCACAACAATGAGACATGAGACAATGGTACTAGAAAGAATAACAGGTAGATCACCTGCGTGAGAGAGGAATTGTGCTGGGTATGAAATACTAGAGCAGTGGGAAATATGACTGCATGAGAAAGACAGAATTATAGAAATTAGAGAGACATCAAGCCTGTTCAGAATTCTCTCATTCTCCTCTTCATGATGTTGGAGTGCTGTTAAGTCCGGGAGTGGAAATACTGGGACAAAATACCTTGAAACTGAAATCAGTCAAAGGGAGAAATAAAGTTTAAATCCCATTTACTGCTTACAAGCAGTCGTCCTGCATCTCTCTCTCCCCTGCTATAGCAGAAGTGAGCAAATACTCCCCCCAACCTCTCAGGTCCAGATAAGCCCTCGCTAGCCCATGTAATTACTTATTGATATGGAGATGGACTACTTCTCTTTACCCCTTGGAAACACCTGTTGATATGGAGATGCACTAAAGCCAGGCAAGAGATTCTGGAAATATTGCAGTTTTACCCACAAGTGCAATGACCTGATTCTTGAATTCATTAATGGTCTTCACTCACTGCTCTGCCTCCCCTGCATACACTTGAACCATTAACCCCCTCCTCTCTCTGGAAATCCCATACCTCTTTGAGTGCATTAGTGTGGGTGCTTTGCTCTGGTGATATAATGTGTGTTATACACAGAAGACCCTGTTTTCCACCTTTCCCCCAAAGAGCCATATCGAAGTATGGTTGTTGGTCTCGTGCATGGCACATTAGGTAGGCTAATTCAGATGTTAGGAAGAGGAAGAACTAGTCAATTACTGGGATGTGTGCTAGGGAAGCATCTGTGGTACAAATCTGAGAAAGAAAATCTATCATCAGGTCCACAAAATATAGAAAAAGCTGAAAATGCACTCACGTTAGAGTGGAACTAGTACATGGACACAATAGATAGGTTACAGAAATGGAAAAGCAAAAAATAAGGCATCCAAAACATGTACCTTGGGTTAATTTAAAAAAATAGATTTTTGTCTTCATTAAGAAATACCTACATGTTCAAGGGGATCATGAAGTCTTTTCAAGCTACTCTTGAGAATCAGATCCCGTGACATATGGTATAACTACTTGATTTCATGTAGTATTCATAGAATATTCTCTTTTTCTTGAACATTTCTTTAGAATGATGAGACCATATTCCTTTTTCTTTATTAATCTCCCTTATCAATAGTTAGTGGTTCCTTTGCTGAATCCTCTTGCCTTCTTGCTTCTTAAATTCTGCTATTCCATAGGCTGAAAGGCAGGGACTGTAAATAAAGAAGCCACTCACTCATTGCTTTAAAAGTGTAATATTCTTTCTCCTTTGTGCTCTCATTTCATAAACTATAAGGTTCGTCTCTACTACATACCACACTCTGTAAGCAAGTATTTCAGTCTATATCTTCACTCCACTCTGAGCTCCCAGACAGCATGGACCATTATTGATGGAATGAATATATCAATGGATTAATGAATACATGCATAAATAAATGATTGTCTCCACCCACATGGTACAGAGGTCTTTCAAGAATATATTTGAAAAATAGCCTTGGAGCTTAATTCTCCTCAGAATTGCCCTTTTTTAATTAAAGTATAGTTGATATGCAATATTACATCAGTATTAGATGCACAACTTTGTGACTCAACTTTTATATACATCACAAAATGCTCACCATGTAAGTGTAGTTGCTGTCACCATACAAAGTTATTACAATATTATTGGCTGTATTCTCTATGCTGTACTTTTCATCCCTGTGACTTATTTTATCATTGGAAATTTGTTGGCTCATAAGTTTTATTTTTTTAGATTCCACATATAAGGGAAATCATATGGTATTGGTTGTTCTCTGTCTGACACCTCACTTAGCATAATATCTTCTAGGTCCATCCATGTTGTTGCAAATAGCAAGATTTCATTCTTTTTATGGCTGAGTAATAATGTATTGTATATATATATAGCCACATAGTCTTAATCTATTTTAATTTATGGACACTTAGGTTGCTTCCATATCTTGGCTATTGTAAATAATGCTGCAATCAATATAGGGTTGGATATGTCTTTTCAAAGCAGTGATTTTGTCTTTTTCAAGTCAAAACTTGAAAGTGGAATTACTGGGTTATATGGCATTTCTATTTTTAATTTTTTGAGGAGCCTCCATACTGTTTTTCATAATGGTTGTACCAGTTTACACAGAATTGCCTTTTTCTCATTTATCTATTAACAAGAATCATTTATGCTCTCATCCTTTTACAACTACCATTTATTGTCAAAAAATCTGAAACTGTACTTTCAGAATCTATTTTTGATTTTATTCAATTCCTTCTGACAATGTGGATAGAGAGATTGTTTTAAAAACAAATCTGTTTCTGCCAAATTCCCATCCCATCCCCACATTAAAACTTTTAATTAATGTCCATTGTTCTTAGAATAAAATTAACAGTCCTGGTCCATCTTTTATTAATCAATATTATTGTGTTAGAAATTTCAGGATATATCCATTGTCATGGTGATTGCTTTACAAATAGGATAACAAAATTTTGGAGGATTCAATAGCTACAGATTAATTTATTCCATTTTATCAAAATAGTCATTTCTAGCACATACTGTGTTTTGCCTCTCTATGTAAGATGTCTAATTAGTCTTTCTAACTTAGTATTGAGTCTGTTCTCCAAGTTTCTTTGGAAAATCAGTGTCATAATATCATTTCTCTTTTGTTTCTTTAGGCATAATCTTTTAATCACAATTCTTTAAGTTCACACTACTTTAATTCAGTGATCCATCTATGAAAACATCTATTCATCCTTCAAACAAGTATTTATTACACATAAGTTGCATGGTAGGTGAAGCACTCTAAAATTGATGTCCCCAAATTAGTGATTTAAAAAATAAAAAAGAAACAGAAGTTGATTTATCTTTCACATAACAGTCTAAGATAAGGACTTCAGAATGTCAGTGACTCAATTCCAGGGGCGCAAACTGATGGAAATTAGATTGTCCTCAACGTGCAGTCTCCAAAGTCATCGTCCTCCTTGGCATGCCCACTAGCACAGGGGTAAAGATAGGAAGCTCAGGACCAGAAAAGTCATCTTAAACTAATGAAGTGTAAGTTGACATGTCATACTAGCTCATATTCCTTTCATAAACATTTGGTCACATGAACAAGAGAGGCTGGGGGCTATAGCACCAGACAGAATTATCATGTTTCTTCTTTGCTTCTATTATTGCAGACAAACAGATAAGCAGATTTAGACAGAACATTATCAGTCTCTATTACATGAACTTTGAGAGAAGAGGAGGAATGTGAACTGTAAAGAAGCATGAATATTGGATTCTGTTATTGAGATACTTAATTATAGTAGGAGAGGGGAAAATAGTATAGTAATAGCTGTAATTATGTGTAAAACCTTTGTAAGCAATATCTGGGAGTCATAAATTTTACAGAAATACACAGAAGGGAAGATGACTTGCAGATTATGTGATAGAAAAGCTTGAGGACATTGAGTGTTGAGCTGAGTCCTGAAGAAAGAATGAGGGTATGGTAGGTGAAAGTAATTGTCAGAAATTTATTTTTCTCCAAATTCTCTGGTGCTCATCTTTCCTAAACATTTTCTACCCATTTTAAAATCTAAAGCCCCATACATGAGATCAAATTAAAGGAAATTGTTGTTTATGCATCATAGCTGCCAGTGTCCTATATTTAAGTTTTGTGGGAAGCACACTTTTTTCATGGAAGTGAATTAATTGAGAAGCACCCTTTTGGGACTTTAAAATATCTTTATTAATGGGAAAGTATAGGTTGGTCCTTGGGATGTGATTTCATCTATATGGAATTACTGGATTAATCGCTTTGAATGAGTTGGCATTGTGAACTGACTCAAAAGCTGCTTATGGGCCAAGAGCCCACAGACATTAGTCAAAATCAGAGATCAGAAGGCTGCTAGAGAGACCTGCTGTTTATTATGGTCAAGTCAGAGATGATGCCATTACCTCACACTGCCTCCAAGGTGACTCAGAAAATGTCTACTTTGTGATGCATTTGTTCGTGGTCGAGTGTAATACAATGCTCACATTAGAAGATATTCATGGTGTCATGTGCAAATACGTGATTAATATATGCTGAAAAGAGAAACTAAGGTGGACCAACATTTTCAATAGAAAGAAAAGCAAAACATTTTTCTTTTGTACTGCTTCAATCATTCTGTTATTCTCCTACAGAATATTTGAAAGTCATCCTTTTGACTTCCTATGGAAATTCTGACAATAGATGTGACAAACAGATTGACTTCTACTACTTGTAATCTTAACAGGCCTAACCTTTTGGGGGTCTGAGATGTTACGTGGCTCAGCTGGGTTTCTGCCAGTCTTTCTCGCCCATCTGCTGCGTCTCCAACCCAATCCTCCACCCCCAACTGGTATTTCAAAGACATAATGTTTTCAAATTCTCACCAATTTTACAAATGACCACAGTAGGTAGGAGTACACCACCTGGTTCTGAGCTCAACAGAAGGTAAGGAGACTCTGTTGTTAGCTACTCAACAAGAAATGGTAACATTAGCATCTGATCACAATTCATATGCTTCCTCTCAAACGTTTTCCAGGCCTAAATTACCTTTCAACAGCTCTGGATAATGGTGTGGATTTTATTAGCATATTTTTATTCTTTTCCTCATGACCCCTCATTTTTCTTCTCTGATCTTTATTTCATCCCTGCCATCTTCTCCTAAATAAAATTATGTGACTTTACTCAATATATGACATAGTATAATACTTGTGTGCTACATACATTTATCACTCAGTCTTCAATGAATACAGTGAGCTCTATTCACACACCTGAAAATCTGTATTATATTAACTGACAAACTGAGCAATTAATATTAGTTAGAATACTAGCTAAAGTCTGTGAGGAAGAAGACTGGAATACAGTCTCTGAACAGAAGTTTATTTGTCTATTACATAGCCATCAAGTTATATTCTAGAAGTCTAAGGCTAGCAGTGGTGCTGCCAATTTTAACAAGTGCTTTCTACATGTGGAAGTTCTCCTGTTCTTATCACTTTTGAGTAACTGGCAAGAAAAAGGAACCAGGAGAGTACACAGCCATTTTTTTTTTCCTGTCACTGACACATGCTAGTTCTCCTAACTGGCCAGCATGTGCTGACATGGCCATAAGTTGCAGCAAAGGAGACTGACTGGTGAGCATAGTTTTTACTTGGATGGTCATGGGCCTATCCAAACACTGTTACTATAAATTAAGTAGAAAATGGATTTTAGGCTACAGCTAGCCATCCTCCATATATTCTATTTTTGCTGGAAATATCTAGGAGCCAGGATCTTACCAATGCCTTTAGAATCCTTCAATTGCAGATACAGAAAGTTCAGTTTATTAGGGAGTAAATGCTCCTTGAGTGACCACTCTCTGAGCTGAGGTCAGAGGTTCCTGTGAGAAATGCAAGTTGTTTTAAGGTGTAGCTCATAGACCAACTCTCTATATGGCTTTGCTCTCTCTCCAGATAAAGTAATGGATGTGCCATCAAAATCAAGCTCTAAGCTATACATTATTTCTGCCTCTCTGCCCCCCAGTAGACCACATCTGAATAGTGCTTATTAGAATTTTCTTTTTTTAAGTGTAGATGCATATCATTTTAATTAAAAAATTCCACTCATTTATCCTATTATTTATATTACCATTAAAATTTAGTATCTTCTTTGTCCTTTAAAGTCCCTGAGGTGGTACTTTATATGTACTCTTCTCTCCAAGCTGAAGAGTTCACATGCAATTATCTGCACCCATGTTTCTTAAGCCTCATTTTACCTGAGGATTTCTGATACAACAAAGAATAAATAAGCTAGCTTTATTGGTATTTGTTACATATTGAAAACAGTTCCACAAATACAAACAAAAGGGGCCACTTTAGTTTTCTTAAGCCAAATATTTTCTATATGGAATTATTTTAAAAGGTATTTAAAAACATGGTTTGGTAATTGAGCAGAATGCAAGGAAAAAAATTTTAATCCCACCTTACATGGTAGACCTTATGGGAAATTAAAAAGTACTGTGCAATATGCTTACCTTTATGAAATGTATTCTCTAGTAAGGAAAATAGAATCCACTTTCATTAAACTATTAATGTGAAAATATAGCACATGATTAAGGGGTAAAAGTTATGTTATAGGCAATAAGTGCTTTAAGGTATTAATAGAACAGGAACTCCTGAAAAGCAGTCTGTGTGCTATTTCCTCATGTTTTGCCTTGTGCTCAGGAGTTATACCATAAATGTTTGCTGAATGCATCGGTAGTTCCTATCCTGAGTTGGGGCATTAAAATGGTAGGCCCTGGGTTGAGTGGAGTTGAAAAAATAGGAAGGGGATTAGATTCAGTAAGAAAAATATAAAAAAGAAGAATGTCAACATTAAACGAGAGATTGGAAAGACTAAATTAGGTTGAACTGATTAAAAAATGTTTTAAGCATTTATTATGTAATTAGATTCTACTATTCTGCTAAGGTGTTCAATCTGCTAACTTCTCTGGGAGGTAGTGTTTGGTCTCGATTAAGAGGTAGAGGCAGGGTGAAGGCATTCTTTACCAAAATGCACACTAGCTCATACTAGGTTATGCATGGTCACTTGTGCATCCTAAAACCTCCTTGTGGTAGGAAATTTTGCCTAGGTCTATAGAAAGAAGGTACTATATTTGGGGGTAAGGGCGTGATTTACTTGTCCTCTGAGTGCCATGTCAGTAGAACACATTAACTTTTTCCAGTTCTCTCAATTGCCCTGTCCTTCACAACTGCATCACTATGCTGAAAAATGTGATTTTCATAGAAATGTTCAATTTTGCAGCTTAGAGACTTTGTGAAGGGGGAAAAATATCATTTTTGCACTTAAACTGTTCCTCAAGTTGCTCGCTTATAGAAAGTTAAAATTGGCCCTGCATATAATAACCCTGGACCAACATGTGTTGTTGGGTTTCAGATATATACATATATTTAACTCTTTCATCTTTAGCTAGCTCTGCTGTCCTTTTGATGGTCTACCTCAGCTCAAACATCCAAACCAGAATGAAATAAAGCCTCTCTCATTTTTAGTTTTTCTGCCCTCCCCTAAATAACTCCAAGTACCTGGATATTAAGAAATGCTCAGGCATAAGGTTTTTTGTCTTTATTTGGCTACTTGAAGGTAAGACTTTTTTTATTATATAATTTATTTTGGTATCATTAATCTACAATTACATGTGCAATATTATGGTTATTAAACTACCCCCTTCAACAGGTCCCCCCCACCAAGTAAGACTTTTGACACTATATTCCACACATTAGGACTACACAGGACCACAGAAATCTTTCCATGAAAGAGAGGCTGCTTTTGACTCAATATCAATGACCCCAACATACACACACATTCACTCTCCCCACCCCTCATGAGTTCTGACTTCATTTTCATTCTGTCTGCTTTGTTAGAGCCCTCTATGAAAGAGCTTCCTCTCCTGTGGTTTGAAGACTAGGATAAAGCAGTAAGGCTTTTTAGACATACATATTTAAAAGTGAGTGGCAAGAGTCTTCACATCAGATAAGGCTGTATATATTATTATTATTTTAATCATTGAGTGATTCTGAAGTTCTCTTTGACAATTTATCTTTCACAGTTTCTTTACTGAATATTCCAACACTGTGCCTATTTAATATTTAGAAGAAGTAAACAAAAGTTTACTTTTTACTATCTCCTTCACTATCTGACAAAAATTTGAGAGTGAATGTTGATTTATCTGTGAAAAGCAACTTATCCAAAATAATAAACATACCCCCAATAAGCAAAATGCCCATATCATGATAGATTCTTTATTTTCCTATCTCTCTGATTCTTTCCTTCAGGATCAATTTAGCAAATACGTTAACAATCACTACAAAAACAAAACAAACAAACAAACAAAAACACTGTGTGGCACTGTGGGGAAAAACAAAATGAAATTAAAAAAACAGTTTCCAAGTGAGATTTACTATCTCTTGGGATAGATTAGCTACCCTTTTCTCTCCATATATGTCCTATTAATATTATTTATATTAAAATTCTTTGACAAAATCCTATCATCCCCCTCTCTGTTCCCATCAATAAGCACTAACTCAATATTAACCATTTGCAATACTCTATGTTTTTTTAATTAGGGATGGAAAGAAACACTAGATACATTCTGTCTCTAAGTAATTGGCATTTTAATAGGAGAAAAGAATTGATCATTTAGCCAGATTATTTATGTATTATTCCCAATCAGCTACTTGAGATTCCAACACATCTGATCAGAAGAAACACTTGATTTGCTTTTTAAAAATAGTTTCCTGAGTCCTTCTGAGATGGAGGTTACTTCTCACCTGTAATGTTCAAGTGAAGTTGCTGGTTCATTCACTAACTTTGAGAAGCAAGGCCTGACGACAAACTGAATCTGAATTGTAGGTGAAAGGATCCGATAAGCTGTATTTTTTATGAGAACCCTAGGTTTGATCATGCTAATTTCTGTAACTCTGATATCATTTTTACAGGTGAAAAATAACAGTACAGAAGAAGTAAATCAGTGTTTGCCAAAGCTATGGGTCAAGGCAACTTTTCTAAAACGTTTACTTTTCCTTACTGAACAACACACTCTGGGAAGGTGGCTTGAGAATTCAACTTATGGAAAGCAGCTCAGATGAATCTTGTGTATAATCAGGTTAGGTAACTCTGCTCTAAGGTCCATGCTTATTACACGAAGTTAGAAGCTGAGCTAATGTCTTTTTCCTCATATAAGGAGGTGGGATGATAGGGTGATTGGAGCCTATGGAGTGAAGTATGAATCTGGATCTTCACTTAATTTTATAATCTCTGCTAAGTGTGGCAGTCATTGGTCTGTTCTTCCAGGCATAAGATAGAATTGCATTACCTGGCCCTATGTTGTTGGCTTGGGCCAAATAATGAGTTCCTTTTGTAGGGGAAGGAAAAAGGTGAAAGTGAAATGTCAAAGCCTTTTGCAGCATGTTTTTGTGCCGGAGATGTGGGATATGTAGTAGATTGACCCCTTTATTTCACATAGCATGTTAATAAACTTTTGGAGATTATATATATATAAAATAAAAGGGGGTATAGCAATTTATCTGAAAGTAGAGAGCTAAACTCTTTTGCATGATCAAGGAAGAGGGATTGATTTTGGAAGTGGCAGTCATGAATCAAAGAAGACAGACTCCACAAAACCATGAAGCAGGGTCATGAGATGAGAGAAGAGTCCAGCAGTGGAAGAAGGGAGGTGGGCTGTAGGAAAGAAATATCTGGGAAAAAGGGAAATTTATGAGAAGCTGAACTAGAGAGAGTAGAGAGAGAGAAGAATGGTAACCCAGCTGGCAGGGTAATGGATACTTAGAAGATGGTTGATAACTAGTTTTAGTAATTTATATATCTTCCCAAGAACCTGTAGTAGAGGTGCATTATGTAGGTGTGTCTATGTGTGTGCTTGTATTTAATAGGCATGTATCGGAAAACTGAGCCTAAGGAAATTAGCTCTAAGAACTCAGAAATATAAGAACTGATAACCTAGGACAATATTTTTGCAAAACTGAAGTCAAAATTGTTTGTTGGCTGCTTATTCTCCCATAAACTATTTCTGATTGTCTATAAACCTACCTCTTTCCTTGCCTGCTATTTTCAGGTCAAATATCTAAATATCTGTTAAGATTTCTTTTTTACTTGATTTCCTGTTGATCTCATCTTTTTTTGTTTTTGTTGATGGTCCTTTGCGTTACTTCTTCATGGACATTTTCATATTGGGGAATTTATAAACGAACAAATATTTACAGTATACGGACCTGTAGGATTGACATTCAGTAGACTGTGACAGATAACATAGGTTGATACTTTTGCCTGGGATAACATAACACATGATATCTAATAAAATTACTGTGATGAATGAACTATTTTAAGAACCAACCACAGCATGCTTGGAAGAGGAAGAGAATACAATCTTTGGGGCATTTCGGAGAGTTTATCACATGTAAACTTCTCAATGACCTGTGAACCTGTAAGCAAGGTGTTTCATCACCACTTTTTATAAAAAACAGAAAACAAACAACAAATTGAAGTGAGAAGTAAGAAATTTGTCTACGTCACATGCTCACAGCAGTTAAGTGGTGGGCCCCAGGCCCCATTCATGACAGTAGCACTCTGAAGACTAGTCCTTTTTTCATTCTATCTCAACTCTGGGAAATCTTTAATCTGTTTTGCTCCAGAAGGCAGGTCTAGAAACCTGGGTGAAATTTAAAAAGATGAAGATTTTATAAAACTTCTTTAAACATAGGGTTATCTAACAATGGAATAGGTCACCTCAGAAGTAGTTTCTTGTGGTACACTGAAAGGGTTCAAAGGGAAGATAGATGACAATCAGCCTGGGATATAGCAGAAAGGACTCTTGTGTGACGTTGGATTAGATGTCCGCTAAAATCCCTTCTAAATCCCCAATTCTGTTCCTCTAGGGTCCTAAATGTTGTGTAGCATGGTGCAGAATACAAATGAGATAAGAGAAGTGTTCAACCATCTGATTATTTCTACAGAGTGCAAGGACATATCCTGAAGACAGCTGCTTTTCCTGTTTACTCCCTGATCTGCAAGAGAGTGAATCACTCTTGGTGTCAGGAAGGAAGTAACCAAGAGAAAAAGCTGTCAGGAGAAGGACCAGGGAAAAATTAAAAAACAGCTAAATTTTAACATCTTGCCATTTGCTCAAGTTTGTTTCTTCCATGAGCATCTTCTAAGAGTTCGATATTGACCTCTTCCCCTCCTCTAGGTGTCAGAGTGAGGGAAGAATCCCCATGATTGACTCATGAAACACATTACCAGAAGCTCTCTATTTTAATAGTTAAGGCCACAGAAGCAATTTGTACTTACTTAGAAGTTTATTGCATTTTGATAATTGCTTTTCCCCTTGAACTGTGGAGTTTTAAAATATAATTTTTGACTGACTATAAAAAGGAAAAAAAGCCATATAACTTTAAGAGCATTTTCAAAGCTTTTAAAATCTCCACTAATGCAGCCCAGTTATCTTGTTGAGTTGTTTCAAGTTAGCATCATAATCATTTTTTTTAACCCTCTGCCATTCAAGGCACCCAGAGAGAAAGAAATGACAAAGATATCCTCTCCTTATAAAGCATTCTGTCCAGGAACAATGTTTCTGAAGAGCACCAGGAAAGAGAACATCAAATAACTTGTCAATTAGCTTGGCAGAGGCTCTGTTTACATACACACAAATAAATGTGTCTGAAGTACTTGAACACATAGATTTCGTAGTTGGTTTCCAAGTGTGAACATCTGTATGGACTGTTAGTCAATGGTTTATGCTGGTTTATAAACATTTGAAAATAACTTACACAGACCAACCTCTTGTGGATTATAAAACACTTTCATAAGTCTTCAAATATATATTCACTGCATCCGGGAAATATTTGCATTGTACAGATGGGGGACAGATAACCAAGATAATGGTATTTTGAAACACTATATGCCATTCTAAAATGTTTTCTAGGATTGCTTTTGAATATTTCTACTTCCTTCTAGCTATGTTTGTATCACACTTAGATTTAATTAAATCAGCTAGTTGTTTAGTTTCAACACAGCAACTCTTCCCAAGTGTTGGTCAGCAAACCATCTGAAATCAAAATAACAATCATCTACTTGTCTAGAATAATTTATATTCAGTCAAATATGTTCATACTTTATTTATCGTAACAGACTGTCATAGTATTATATTTTCTAGAAGAGGTTACCAAGTTAGCACAAAGGTTTAGTGACATGCCAGGACCCCACAGGTAGACAGCAATAAAACTACAGTAGAATCCAGAACTGTTCATTCAAGATTTAAATTAGAAGTGTACCCTTCCTGACACCAATGAGGCAAATTATCTTCCACCAGAGTTGGTCCCTTTCCATCTTCATCAAGAGACATGTAAAATTGTGAATTTAGAGACGAAGTGCAGACACACACAGTGGTATAGGAGAGACTATTCTACAAATGACTTATACTCAAGTGAAATAGACCTTTCAAGGAGGGAGCAGTTCATGGAGGGCTCTCATTTTGGAAATGTGTTTCCTTTTCTAGCACAGCCAATCACAGTTTATTAACCCTTCTATGCAATGAATTTATGGATAGTGGACCCATAATAGATGATAAAGGGAAATTAAATTAATAATAATAAATTTATTTATCTGATGCTCTATACTTTATAAAGTGCTTTCAATTATAAATGATATCTGATCGAACACCCTAATGAGGTTGACAAAGCAGAGATCTGTAGCGTTTGGCAATTGCACCGGTTAAATAACACAATTATTTTGTAAAATTGAAAGCCTTGTGAATAATGTATACCCTTGTGCATAAATGTCCTAAGAGAGTAATTAATCCAGTTTAAAACCAGCGAACTCTTCAGCTGAGTCATGGCGCTGTGCACCTATGCAGGGTGTGCTACCTTCACGTTAGAGATGAGGAGACAAAGACAGGAAAGCAGACTTGGTTACTCAGGCAACTAGTTTAGTGCAGAACCAGCCATCAATTGCTTGAGGCTTTGAGACTAAGATAACAAGGGACCATCACACCTCTTTTCATTCTATCTTCTATTGTTTCTGTCAGAGGCAAACTTTTTCCTAGATGGGCCATGAGTCCATTCATGTCATTTTTGATGAGAAGCCATATCCTCATGGTGTAAGCATAAAACTCTCTCTTTCTTCCATGAGTTTTGTGGAAGCTTTTTCCCTCTTTGCATCACAGGGTTGTTCAATGTTGTATTAGGAAGGACTTTGAACTCCTAGGAAAATAAGTGCAATTTAATTGCAAAGTGTTATTAGTCCTGTGACTGTCATTATGGGCACCAGCACAATTTTACAGTTAATGCATCTCAGTATTACTGCTCTTGATATCCTTCACTTTTTTTTTAAGCTGATTCAGTGGCAGAATTGGATGTCTCAGGGGACTGGTTATTGGAAATTGGATCCAGACTCTCTTGCTTCTAGGTTTTTAATATCCAACACGTTGCTCTATCACCCCATGTCCTCACACATGATTCACAATCTTGCAACATTATGCATCAGGTCTACTTGATGGGAAAAGTTCAGTTTGCAGAGAGATATAGTTCTTATACAGACTTAATGATTTTAAGATTTCTACCTACAAAAATAATTTATTACACTAATGGTATCCCAGTTTTCTTTAAACATTTTAACTGAAAATGTCTCTTTTATAATCTGTACTTGCTAAGACAATCTCATGTGGTATACTCTTTTAGGTTCCTAATTCCCTCCGCTAACTCTGCCTACAACTAATTTCAAGTGCATATCTCCTGCTGAGACACAGCTACTAAGTTTTTCTTTCTTATCTGTAGATGAGAAGGGCAGTGGTGTATATTAAATATATCAGGTGTTCTTTGCCATTCTGATCATCTGATAACTCAGTTATTTGCTATATTACAAACTTCATCACATCCATTACTTACCTTTCCCCTCATCTTGTCAGCAACTACACCCTGAAATGTCAAATTTCCTACTTGCCACCAGATGCTGGTGTTGGCTATTTAGATGATTGAAAGGATGGAGTTTGTATTTTGGAGTGAGGAAGGTAGAATTTCCGTGCAGAAAGGAAGCACAGAACTAAATGTCTCATAAGCCAAAGAGGTAAACTATTTCCGCTTCCAAAACAAAGCTGCATATGAAAACCACCTTTTAATCTAGATACTGCTATTTTTTTTCTGTCTGTACAAGTATGTGTGAAAATTAGAAATATAATAAGTTCTAGCAAATGGAAGAGTGGTATGTGGGGACAAAATAGGTTTTGCAGTTTGAAAGAGCTATGGTGTATAATTTTCACATTGGAATTTTATACTAAAGTTCTATTTAATTGTTGGTGTACATGTAATAGAGTTCAATTCGGTTCAGCTCATCACATGTGCAATGTCAGTCATCAAAACTATTTTCTATACGTGCTCATCAAGTTATTTGTGTATGTGCTTTCCATCAAGGACTTTAAAATATCACTGCATTACTATAGCACGTATACATGAGAAAAAATAATAAGGCAAAAGATATGGGGTAATAGATTCTGTAGCACAAAGCACTATGACAAAACATATAGCATTATACAATTCAAATCAGTATTACCATAATGTAATAAATTATGCAGTAAAAGCAAGCTGTACTTCAGGGAATCAAAAAGGAAATGATTTAGATGATGGTAGAAAGGTTTGAATGGGAAAAAATGTTTTTATTTCAACTGTAAAGACTATACTGGTTGATCAGAAGCAGGAAGTTGATTTTTGTCTTAGGATAGATTTCCCCAGAAGCAAACCACTGAGACAAGGAGTCAACTCACAGACTGTATTTGGGTAGTGCCAGAGTAGGAAATAATGCAGGGAAGGGAAGCTAGTAAGCCCAGTGGGTGATTAGAACTTAATTCTACCAGGAACTCACGAAAACATGCTTCAGAAGTTTCCTATCCAAAAGACAAAGGGACTAAGTGATTCATAGACCAACCACAAGGACTCATTGGTTGAAGACTGCTGAGAGGATATTAATTCCTGGGCAGCTCTGGCCAAACACAGAGTGGCCTTCCAGAAGTCAAGAACAAAGTCCTCAGTTACAGTGATTTCTTACATTAAAAAAAAAAAGGAAATAATAATGAATGTGACTTACTGAAATGAAAATTCTCTATTCAGTTAAGGATATTACAGATAATGAGGAAATAGAAACTTAGGATAACTTATCTAAAGTCCTGAGCCAAGACATAAGCACCTACTCAAATAAAAGATTCCATAGTTCTTTCTCACTGACTCTGAAATGAGAAAAGGGGAGGTTACAGAAAAATATTATTAATGGAATTGGTCAAAATCATGTATTAGTATAAAATTTGGTATGATTAGTATAAAATCATGTCTAGTAGCATAAATTTTGAACTCAAGCAGGCCAGCATAAAGCCCCTGGCTCTATTCCTCACCAGCTGTGAAGGCTTCAGAAATTTACTTCAGTTTTCCAATGGAAAGTGGAAAGCATCTATCACATCGTATAATATCTAAATATTTAATATTCTCAGGATATATAAAATATACAACTCATGAGTAAGGTGACATGGCATCTTTTGTTAGCTTGTATTGTTAGCTTCTAAGTTTTTTTATTTTCCTCTTGTCTACCATCATTCCCTTTCTCTATTTCTCCCTCCTTCTTTCTTTTCTTCTTTCAACCTTCAGGTCACTGTGCCAAGAGATGGAGATATAGTGGGAATCACTTCTCCAACTAATTTAAGTCTAACATTGAATAATACTACTACCAATAATAAATAGCTAACAACAGATGTTCAGCAAGGTCTACCCTAACAAAAATAATACTAAACAGATGTATGCATTTCATAGATTAAAAACTGTAGAAAGAATCTCTCAAGCCCATAATTCTGCTGATGACAGAAAATCTAATCTTGCCAATTCAAAGTAAACTCAGTCATTTCTGTTTAAGAGCAACCTCTTTGAGACCATTATCTATGGATTATAGAGAGTTCCCTCTTCCCCTTCCTCAGTGCCTTCTCTCCTGGAATGAGAAAAGTTCCAAGAGTACACTAGGTTAGATGAGAATTATCACTGAAGTACAATGTCTTCCATGCTGGCTTCTTCTGATATGTAAGAATAAAAACAGCAATAATAATGAACACAATAAAAATTATAATATTAATTGATGTTTACTGAACATTGATTATACGTCAGTTGCTTTTTTTTTCCATTTTGCTTCAATTCATTGAGGTAGATACTACAATTCCCCATTTTCCTGAGGAAGAATCCCCACTGGTCATCAGCCTCTTACTTGGACAGCATCCACATGGAATGTCTCTCAGCTTCCCAGGCACGAGGCCCACATATATCTTTGTCCTCTTCACATTAACCTTAAGGACTTTCCACGTCTGCTGGCTTGCTGTCAGACACTTCTGCACCCTCTGAAAGCAGAGGGAATTTTGGACGTCATCTCACATTACACTGACCTATATGAGATGAGGCAACTCCTAGCCATCATGCTGTGTAATTGTTTCTCTTCCTGAAGGCACTGTGCCAGCATCAGGATGTATGACTTTCCTTAGTGACAGTTTGTAATTTTACAAGGAGCTTAATGCCTCCTTATTCTCATATTGATGACTTTAATATTTGGAATCTATACAAATGAGTGATTAGTGACTGGGAGATGGACATACCCCAGATGGGAAAACTCTCCTCCTCTCTGCCTGACCTGGATATGAATGGCTGCTCTTGGGAACATGAGCATGGTAGATATCTTGGACTCTTCCTCTATCATTTGTAAAGGCACAGGACTGGAATGTGCACAGGAGAGCTCCGCTCTGTCTTTTCCCAAAGTAGTTCTACTTCCTGAAGGAGAAGTAGAAGGCAAAGAGAGCATGGTCACCAAAGAATGATTTTTGAATTGGCAATACAAGGGAGAAAATATAATTCACTGGATTAAAATTTCAGTGGAAATGTGAATTGGGAATGGGTTTTATAAAGGAGAGACTGTCAGTTACACTAAGAAACTAATAAGCTGATTTCCATCCACTGGGACAAAGGAGAAGGAGAGTAGAATGAATCACCATTCTCCGCTGTAACAATGACAGTGGGAAGACTGTTATGACTCTACTGATGATAATAATTTCCATTTCGATAGGCTCCTTTCCAAGACATCTAAAGTATTTTACAAGTGATTTTTTGCCATCAATCCTCATGTCTCAAAGAGGACAGATACAAATACTTGCATCCTCATTTCATAGGCAGCAAATGTGTCTAAAGGTTTCTGAATACACTGTGCTTTTTCCAAAGAAATTTTTAATAAGGTATGCTGTAGAAACTGAAGCATTCAGTCATATCTGGGAAGAAAAAGGAAGGAAGAGAGAGACAGAATCCTAGGATACAAAATTCTCTTTAAGTTTTTATTATCTTCTTATAGCCCTCTTTTAAAAAGGAGAGTATTAAAGGATAAACTATTTTCTGCATATATTATGTTGTGACTTTTGATTAATACCAATTTTAGTCCTTTAACATTTAGTCTTTCTATACTTCTGATTCAAACATTGTCTTTTCCTCCCCCATAAAATATTTATTATCCTTTATCTATGCCAACATCTAGGATATGGTGAGTGTGCATTAGACACTGTAAAGTTATATTGACTTGGTGAGTGTACATGGTCTGAGGTGTGGAAACAAGATCTACAAAATCATTCAGCCCAAGAAAGGAACTGAAGAATATACCTATTAAAAGGAGATGAAGTTTTCACCAATTCTTCAGTTTGCTTCTAATTTAGAACATAATTGTGCAGTGGGCTTTTCTTCCTCTTCTAGCTTTTCACTCATTAAAAAAGGAGTGTTTCTTGTAATTTTGTATGGCAGACAGAACAATGGCTACCCAAAGTTGTCTGCTTCCTCACCCTTGTAACTTCTGAAAATGTTATGTTACCTTGAACAAGGGAATTAAGGTAGCAGATGAAGTTAGGTTTGCTGTTCGGCTGACCTTGAAAGAGGGAGAATATCCTCAATTATTTGGATGGGTCTGATATAATCAAAAAAATTCATTAAATATAGAAGAGGGAAACAGAAGAGCCAGTGTGAAGAATAATGTGATAGAGAAAAGAATTGAATGGGCATAGCTGGCTTTGACTTTCCATGAACTAGGGAATGTGAGCAGCCTCTAGATGCGGCAAAAGACAAGAAAACTGATTCCTCCCTGCCAACACCTTAATTTTGTCCCTATGAGACCCATTTCAGACTTCTGACCTCCAGAATTATATGATTATAAATTTTTGTTTTAAGCAATTAAATTTGTGGCAATATGCTACAGCAGCAATAGGAAACTAAAATAGTATGCAATATGTGTTTAGTAAATAATTGAATGCATGGATGAGCCAATTAGAACAAGTCAAATCCTGTCACTCACATTCTAAAATCAGAAAATGAGCTGGGAGGACTAAAGTTCATAGACTAGTTTAAAAATATATAATTAAAAATCATGAAAACAGTAATGCCCATATACATCATTTTAATCCTAGTTTCATGCCTTAACTTATGTCTGTGAGGAAGAGCATTATGTTGGAAAAGGAGTAAACAGTTACCAATGACAAGTCCCAAGGGAAATTTTGGAAATGCTCCAGTTCTACAATAATGGTTATGTGACATAGGGCTTCCTCTGTGCTTACTATGTGTATTCTCTAAGCAGTTTACATACATCAACTAGCTTAGTCTTCACAACAATCCTATGAAGAAGTCCTCTCTATTTCATGGATGGGTAGTATAAATAGACACAGAGAACTAAAGTAGCTTGTTCAAGGTCACACAGCTAGGAAGCAGCAGACCAGCACTTGAACTCTTCATCATCATCGTATTTCACTCCTCTCCTTTCCAGTGCCATTTCAGTTTGAGCATGAATTAAGGTTTAATTGGTCCATGTGAACAGTGGGGCCAAGGGTATTCTGGAGTAAGGAAACAGTATAAGAATGAGGGTCAAGTAAACATCAAAGAAGTGCCTTGCTGTGGTTCTTGTCTAAGGCGCATGAAAAATTGTAGTGAAAACTGAAATTAGAAAGATATTTTGGGCTGTTTTTTTGGAGATTATTAAACTCTAGCAAAAGAGATTAAATTCTATCCAGCCATCAGTAGAACATATTTTTAAATTGTTATGGTGGTGCTTGTTATTTGTTTGGGGTGTGTGTTTCATTTTTAGCACAGAAATGAAGCAATCAGTTCATGTTAGACAGGCTAATGTATATTGACTCATGTCAAGGGTGATGGCAATGGTGGCAATGAGGCATGGAGTGAGAAGACCACTGTGATCTCGTGGACGAGGAGTCCTGGGGATCTGAAGAGGGAAGGTGACTCCTGGGAGGGAACAGAGAGGTTCAACTGTAGGAAGTATTAGGGATATAAAACTGACTTGCAAGTCTTTCTCAAAACGTGGGGGAAACCAGCCTGGAATGGCTTTGAGCTTTTCAGAACCTGGTAATAGGGAAACAGATGGACTTGAGCAGGGGAAAGCTCAGGGATGTACACCAGTTTGTGTTTGAGAGCAGAAGATAATGAGTTTGGTTTGGGGAAACACCACTGAAACAGAAGGCATTATATATATCTGAGGTGTTTGGCCCCATGAGTAATAACTCTCTGGTTTGTGATTGGCTTTCAGATGTTTTGTAAACTCCTTCAATAGGGCCTCCACTTTAAAGCTGTTGATCTAAATTTCATGGATTGTAATGATACTTATATCACATTTAAAAACATCCCAGAGTGTCACTTTGATTCTTGGATACGCCATCAATAATTCCAAAGTCCTGCCGGCCCACTACCTGTTCACACCATTAGTTTTAGTTTGGTGATTGTCCCACCCACTAAGATGAGAAACACCTCATATAAACAGATTTTAAATTAGTAGCATCTCTATTAGGAGCATCCCTATTCAGGGGCTCCTGAAGATCAATGTGGCAACTCTGCTACACAGACCATACCTCCTACCCACATGCTATGGATTCATCAGACTCAACAGACCATTGGGTATTGCCTTTCTACCTTATATTATTATCTATGGACTTTCTGTGCTTCTTTCTGTGGAAGTAAATGCTTCAAACATTGATAGAGGGGCTACATCCCCCATCTCAGCCTATGCACAGCTCTGCTCCAACCTGCATCTTCATGGCTTAGATCAAACTCCCAAGCTATGAATATCTATAAAGTTGCCTGATGATCTTGTTCCACTGACTGCTCCATTTCTATGCAGTTTAAAAATTCATCATATTTGAAAGTTATAATGGATGTGCAAATTCTCATTTTTGTTAGAATCCATCATAATGCCTCACAATGCATAGCAACAATTACATTCAATCATTATAGGAAAGCTCTCACGAAGTTTATTACAATAATGTTAAATACAGCTTCTCCATTGGTCTTTAACCAAAGCAATTTTTTATGTTGGAGTATAGTTTTATGAAGCTTGTCAAATGCCAACATTCTTTTAGATCAAGGAAACTTCCAAATGAGTGTTTTGTTATTTGAATATTCCTTGATCCTTGTCTTAAATTAAAATATTCTGTGTTTTCTTCCTCTACTAAACCTTCTACATATTTCTACTCTTATACTTTTTATTTCTGTATATGTTTAATCCTCCCACTGAACCATAAGATCTCTGCTGGCCATATAGTTTGGTCCACAAAAGTCAGAATAGGAAAAAAGCTGATTTTGTACAGGTTCCATTAGATTTCTACAGTATGTGGCCAGATCTCTCTCATCTTCACTTTCTTTATCTGAGATGTAGAACTGACCATAACATACTATTTCTTATATACCTCAAAGGAGTGTTATGCAAATCAAATGGCGATACTTTGCAAGCCAAAGGTGCTCTAGAGCTTAGCTACAGATCTGATTTTCACCTGCCAGCCTATTTCCCCTCCCAGTCCAGACTTGTTGGCTAATCTTGCCCCACTGTTGCCCAGTATTAACATAATATGTGTTTCTGATATGATATAAAAGAGATTAACAAAATTTTCAGACACACACAGACATAACAACTGGTTGCCTGTATTGTCCTCCTCGAACAGAAAAAAAAAAGTGATATAAATAGCTCCAGTAGGCAAGAACAGTGATCCACACCACTGTCAGACCCTTCCCACAGTCCACTGGGAAATTAGACCTATCAGTGTCAAGCATCAATTCACAATCACCACAACAAAGTGGCAGAAGTTGCTAGAGTGACACATTTTGCTGCTGAGGCCAAGACTCTGTCACTAGGAAATGAAGTAAGACAATTATCCTGAGATTTAAGTCTGTGTAGACAGCCACCTTATATCATTCAAGACCAAAATTTTCACATTGTTAGAGCTCCCCAATGACTGTGCCCAACTACTGCCATATTTTTCCCTGTAGTTCACATTACTTTTTACAGAGTAAACTGGGTCTGAACTTGGAGTCTAAAGAGGGAGAAGGGCCACCACCAAATTACACTTGGTAAATCTTGACAGCTTCAGGCAACCTGAGAAGCCCAGAGCTGATGTCTCCCTGGGGCCCCCTGCAAAAATGACACATGTATCTCATGAAGATATCCTAGCAGGTAGCATATGAAAATAAATAAATAAATCTTACTATAGAACACTGTCAGGTAATAAGTATTGAGAGGCTTTGGCAACTAAAGACATCCGCCTCTTGGGGATATGTTAATCTGCTTGTGTCTGCTAGGAGGAAGGATGAACTGGCAGATAAAAGACTGAGGCTGTCACTGCCTACAGGGAAGTGATGGGTGAACATCAAACTTCAATTCAGATGAACATCTCAATGCCTGGATAGGAATTTCACTGTCTGGATCAGTTGATTGGGAGGGGTCCAAAGGAAAGGAAATATACCCACACAGCCATGATACACAGCCAGGCAATATGACTTGAAAGGTGGTAGTGAATTTTCAGAAAGGGCAAATAGAAAAGATGTGCTGAGTTCAGAGCTCCATACAAGATAAACTGCCAGTAAATGTTAATGACAACGGGAAGGATGCTGCAGTTCCTTATGAGTTCTGCCCACAAGTTAATGCAGTGTGCTGACAAATAATAACACTGAGATGCTATGCGTAGAAACAAGGGGAAAATGTTCAAATTTAAGCTAAATGCGTATCCCAATATAATGCTTAATATTCAGGGTTAATAAGGAGATTGTGAAGACACCATCCTTGAGACAAGCCTTCTTGCTTTAATTATCAGTAAAGGCAAGAATTCTATCTAAAGGCATTTCTACTCCATTTCTTGAAATCTTTTTCTAATATTCAGTGATTTGGCTTGTTCACATTCAGATTTTATAAATTTAAGGAAAATGGTAACAAATATCAGGTTTTAATTTTTCACGTGACTTTGATAGGATCATTTAGAGATTTAAACTCTTAAATATCCCCTTCTTAACAGTACCTCCTTTCTATTTAATGCCAGATTTGTTTCCTGGTACAGAACCTTAACACTATCACCACCACAAAAATTATAATAAACATGTTTGGAGTGTTTTTCTATTACAGGCCCTATGACCTGCATTTTAAATGAATTATGCTATCTGATCCTTACTTTGACTATATAAAGTTGGTGTTATTTCCATTTTATAGGTGAATAAAGTGAGGCTAAGGTGTGTCAAAATAATGTAACCAGTATTATATAGCTAGTTATGAGTACAGTAAGACTCTGAATCCAAGATTCTAAAACCTGAGTCTCCAGTTTGGAGATGTTTATTTTATTACCTTTCTCTTAACATATGTGATCAAAGCTGATCAAATTATTTTGTGCTAAGTTCTTACATTGAAATAGAACATACATCAGCTGGCCACAGTGTGTGTTGTACTACCCTTCAGATAAGATATAATCCATCAGAATTGTTGAACAAACACTCAAAAGCAAACAATTTAGCAGAAACAACCTGGAAAGTTTTAGTTATGAAAATCACTGTAACAAAAACAAAAAGCTGTATTATTCCATTTTTAACTTTCATAATTTAAATTGGGAGAACAAAATTCTGAAGAATTAGAGCTATGTGAAGAAGATCCTCTGGACATAACCCATCAGAAGACACGAATTGCTATGTATTTTTTGATTTTCTCAAGGTGGGTTCAATTTTGTACAGTGTCCTTTTGTTCTTCTTTTTGTCAGACTGTGTATCCCTGTTTTATTTGGAAAATAGAATCACTGTATTTTTGACAGTACCGATATTCCTTATTTAATAAATTAAATATTGCTACATTTATACATATAGAAATTAAATAATGTACACATGTATGCACATGCATATTGATGACAGGTATGCCTATGATTTAAATTGTGTGCAGTAAATTTTAGTTTTCTACTGATTTCTATTATAAAACTAAGCATGCATTTTTTGAGAAGTAAACAAAATATAACCTTAGAATGTAACAATCATGCTTGAGAAGGCAGCAAATCCCTTAAAAGCATACATTGAAAAGAAATCCCAGTGATATTAGAAATATGTCTTATAAGTGTAGATTAGCTAGTGTTCTTTTCTATGTTTGGGATAATGTACTGAATGTCCACAGGGGGATAAAGAAAGACTGACAGCCTGAGAGAGAAGAACACACTGTAGCGTAAAGTTTAGCTTTTTAAAAACTTTGGGCCCCAATACTCTTTAAGAGGAGGACATGTCACTGTCTTCCTCAAACCCTTTGCCCAGCATGGTATGGAAATTTCTGCTTTTAAGAGATTAATAAGTTTATCTGACCTAATGGAGAGAGGTCTCAGGGTCTGTCTTTGTCTCTCTCTTCCTCCATACACAAGCATGCACATACATATGCACATTCACATATTCACGTACTTTAAAAGTTGAAGAAACAAATGAATACCTCTTTGCTCTGATATTAAAAAGTATATGCTAACAGTATACAATCTAAAAAATACAGAAAAAAATTGAAAGTCATCAAACATGATCCATAATCCCAAACTCAAAGAAATTAATTGGTAAAGCTTTGTTGTCTATGTATTTGCTTAGAAATATTGACATCATGCTCATTTTTCCATACACATGTTTTTAAATCTTGTTCTGGTGTGTTTAATAGAATTTTTAATTTCTAAGATAGAATGGAGAAAGGGATTTCTTCTTTTTTATTGGAAAGAGTTGATTGGTGCCAGACAAAGAGTAAAGGATGCATGATAAAAAGTACAGTAGAACAATCCAGTGTTTTGCAGAAGACATGCTGTCAAAGACAAAGCAATTGAGAGGGAGCTGGACATTATGAACTTGGCTAGCCAGGAGACCATTTGCTGAAAGAAACCAAATTTTTCTATGTATCAAGAATCTGTAATTAATGTATGTTTAAATTATCAGAGGGAGAAACAGTCATGTGTGAGAGAAAAAAGCAGCCAGATATTTAGATATCAAAAGAATTACAATATCATAAAAAAATTAATTACATTTCAATTAGGAGTTTCTTCTGTGCTGTTAGACATACATATATATATATACATATACACACACACACACACACACAGTATCTCCTTGATAATTTAACTGTGAATTCAAAAGTTTGATTTAACACTTTAAAAAAAAAATCCTGAATTTACCCATACATCTTATTATGTTCCTTTTGGTTCCCAAGCAAAAATCACTGTTAACTGGGATAATTTAGTACCCCCAAGAAATTTAACAGAAAGAAGTAAAATTGGCATCCAAGTCCTAAACTATAAAATAAATGCATAATGCATAATCAAAAAATATGCATAAACATCTTAAAGCATTAGAATGAGTTCAGAGCTAGTATAACAGAATGATAGTCTAATTGAAGGCTAATTTATCTAGAGAGAAATAGGAGTAAGCAACAGTCAGCAACAGGATCTTAGTATAAAGGAGGGGTAAACCAGAAGCATTCATCGAAATCCACCCCTGGGGTGGAGGGTGCAATGTGTCAAGGGTGCGACCTACTCTTTCTCATGTCAGGAATATCGACATGGTCTGTTCCCATGTTCACTAATTAAATTTCTAATTATGATGTGATTTCCATGCAACACTTCTGTCATCAGAGATGGGGGTGGTCAGAGCACACATTCATCCAGGCTGTTTGGTAATTGTTTTACTGTTAATTGTCATATTGACAGAATATTAGACAGTACGAGTATCTGTTGTATCTGTTCAAGCCTAGAATGCTGTATAGTCTCTTTCAACACTAAGGGCCTTATCTCAGACAATGCTGATTTTATTAGTTATATATGTCTTGTCCAAAAATACATAATACTCAGTCCATGTGTTCGCTTAGCCACTCATGAACTGATGTCTCTGGCAATACCCCAAGTTCCTGAACCCCTCTACCTGTGAGTCCCCAAAGATATGTTTCAATGTTACTTTGCTCAGCCTGTGTTCAATGATTGGGGTGACACAGAGTAAGGAAAAAGAGGGAAGATCGAATTAGATTCAGCTGAGACTGGAACCGCACAGACTAAGAGTCATGTGTCAGAAATTAAGCAAAGTCTAGGAAGATAAACAATACACAATTAGATGTATGTGAAAGGCCATATAAGCTTAATGGCCATTAATATTGCACCAGCAGAAAAGAAAGTGAAAAGAAATTCTGCTTCTGCTTGAGAAGAGGGGAGGAAATATCTAACAAGCCGTCCACATCTTTGCAATTTAGGTCAAAAACTAATGATCATTTTCGGCGGAAAGGACACTTGTGATGGCAGTATCCTAAGGCAAAAGGTTCCATGGTATCCTGATTTTCAAAGACCTTTTTGAACCTTCTAATTAAATGATGCTTCATTATGTTCAACATGTCTTTTTATATAATTTAATTGAATAGAGTATGTGGATCCTAATTCATTAATAGCATTCCTCTGGCAATTTTGTATCCTATAATTACTCAAGCAAAATGCATTCTTTTTAACCAGCAAAAAATTCTTAGGATAATTTACCAATATCCATTTCTCCACAAAACCTATTTCCATGCAATGATATTTGTCGTGCTGTACGTTATAAGACTTTGCTAGCCTCACTGATTCACTTATCATTTAACAAGTATTTATTTACACCTGCTATGTGCATAAGCAGGGTCAGCCCAATGCACCTGGGGCACGATTTACACCTGAGAATGGCACCTGGGAGTCATACAGTGTGAAATGCAAGTTTATACGCTGCGCTTGGCTGGACTCTGCTGAAAGCTCTGGCCAAACGGCCCTTGAGGCTTGTTTTCTGCCCAGGAGATTAGAGCTCCCAAGCCTGTATAATAGGTTATTCTAATAGACTGAATGCTTGTGCCACCACTTTGATCTTAATTCCAACCTTTCAGAATTGTCAGAAATAAACTTCTGTTGTTTTCAATCCATCCAGTCTATGATATGATATAGCGGCTTGCATCAGCTAACCCTGTCATTTTGGAAGGGCCATTGCTGAGAGTCTTACTGGAAAGTGAAGGAGGTAATGCCACCCCTCTTTCTCTTACAGGAAGACCAACCTCCACAGGAACCTATAATGTTCCTAGAACTTTGTAACTGACAGAGGGATACTCTGCATTTCTGGAGTTATAAGTGACACAGCCTTAAGGTGGGAAAGAATTTGACCTCTAGGCCTAATTGGAGTTCAGATAGATGCAGAGTTATCTGATGAATTGGAGAACACTAAAGGAAACTGGATGTAAAAGATAATAAAGATTCTGTGTAAAACTGAGTAAGGGAAAATCTATCTGAGACTAGTGACAGCTGAGGGCCCAGAAAGTACTGGAAGGGCAATCCCAGAAGTCCTTACAGTAGACAGGATGACAATCTATTTGGAAAAGGCTAAGTATCACTTTTGAGCAACTGAGTTGACATATCATGGACACTACTTTTACTTGGAGTTATCATTTTCAGGCATGCTTTGGCAGCACAGAGATGGAGACTGACTAGGAAACTCCCCTTTCTCCATATAACCCGAGTCTTGGTATCACCAGGAAAAGAACTCATGCAGTCCTAGGGTGGAAGCAAGCCTGCCAATAACCCACACGCTAGCTAAAGCCTAGAGTAACATTGACTCATGCATTTGTACCAGTCCTGGACCTGCTAGCTCTAAGATATAGCTCTCTACATCCTGTATCTCCTGTTACCTGGGTTGGTGACTCTAGCAGACAGCTTCTCAGACACTCATGCAAAGTGACTTCTAAATGGGTTTTGCCAATGAGCAGCAAGAGTGATTTTGGAGGACAAGAGTAAGAGCAGCCCAAATTCTCTCTTTTACTTTGTATTAAATGATATCTGTGGAATTGGCCACAACTCCTCTTGGATCCATCCATCTCCCCCTGCTCAGGCTTCTGTGTCTCAGAAATGCCTCTTTCATTTTTGCTCCAACCTATGGGTGATTGCTTATTTATGATGTAACTAATCTCAGTGTTGCTTTAATCACTTGGTTTATCAGATTTGACATTACTTGTGTAATAAGTTCCCTGAATTAAATTATCTCTGTTATAAGTTCTGAGAGGTTTCTGTTTCTCTGGCCAGACTCTAACTTGATGCTATTTGAGACTGAATTTTTTGATAGAAGCAAGTAAGGCCTCAACACCCTAAGACTTGGGGTGTTACTCTGTGTTCAACGACTCAGTTGGCAAATGAAACCTGGGATATACTTGTGGCAGCACTATTTAATTGAGAGCAAGGAAGACTTGCAATCCCTTTAAGCAGACATCCTAGCTTGCTTAGTGTGCTGAGAACCTTGGTGAGCTTCCAGGTCAGAACCCTCAATGCCGTTTTTTTGTTGTTGTTTTTCCTGATTTTGTTTTTGTTTTCTTTGGCTCCCCCTGTCCCTGGGTTTTAAGGTTTTGAAAAATAAACATAAACTTGAGAAGTTTTGGAAACTCACAAAAATTCCATTACAGTTTCCCCCATTTTTCTCTATCATGGTAATTAAAATAATACATGTTTTAACTTTCTAATCTTCTTTTTCATGAAAACATGGGGATTTGATATAATACACAGTTAGATTATAAAGTCACAATATGTCACTAGGGACTAATAGATACTGTATTTACAAAACTGCTAGGTATTCTATTATGGTGGAGACACCTCTGATTGCAAACAAATTGAACACTTTTTGATAAAACTTATTTCAACCATTATGACTATTTCAAACCATTATTAGGAAAAAAGCTAAGATTTGTTCTGTTAAAGATGAAAATATCCATCTCAACTTAACTGGAAACATTGAATTTGTTTGCCTATTTTCCCTTTCCCTTGAATATTTCTTTAAACATCAAAAACACTCTTCAAGGAGCTACAGCATTAGTAATTGACTTATCACTGGGGAAATACCTTGCAGACACCTCAAATGTATGATGTTTCTACAAGTTTACAAAAATAAAGTATGCAGCTTCAAAGAGATAACAGTTAAAAATAAAATTTCCTGGGGAGGCTACTTTATTGATAGGCAGAGCTCTAAAATTTTTGAGGTTCAGTTCAGTGAAGTATCTACCTGTTGGAATAACTTATACCTTATCTGAATATGCTGCAGTTGTAAATTGAGTGTGAAAATATCCTCAGGATATGCTTTATTTTGCAACCTGTCTACTACTTGACTGTTATCCCAAATCTAAAGAGTACACAAATATTACTCTCCATTCTCCTTTTGTACTCTCTAGATTCTGATGAGTTCATGCTGCACAATCAAACTAGTATTACTATGTATGGTGCTTAAGAATCTGATTCATGGTGTTGTACCTAGATGGACAGATGTTCAGAAAAGAAGGAAGGAGGGAGACTGAATCTAGAAATCAGGTAAGATCCAAAAATATGGCTATTCATTAAAAAGTATATTCTAAGAGATGTAAGAGAAGAATAGGGTAGAGCAATAGAAATGTAGGGGAGAAAATATTAGCAAAAAACTTTTTTTGCTATGATATGTTTTATGTTTTATTTTGAAGCAAATTTTATATGAATACTTCTAGAAGGAAAAATGAATAAGAAATAGTTATGTTTCCATTTCTTAAAAATTATGAAACATTTTTTCAAAAAATAAAGATAAAAAATACAGGCAATTCAGTAAGCTGTAAAGATGGAAGAGTTTATAGACGTAGCTACCAGTTCTTCTGATGGAGTTTGTAAAAAATCATTCTTGAATCTTGAGGGACTATTTGGTCTCTGACACGATACTGGAAAGAAAACATGCTCTGTCTTAGAAAAGTACAGTTTTTATATATTTTCATATAAAACAAGATTGCATCTGGGGATTTAGAAAAATAACAGGTGCTCCTATCAAAACTTTTATCTAAATTTCTAAATTCTGAAAATAGAAACAGTTCTATTTTAAGAGTAAGAAAATGTTTAAAAACTAAGGAGTAAAAGCAAGTGGTCCACTTCAAATAAAATGGCAGGTGTAGAGAGTATTGATTTCAAGTGTAGGTGAGGAAGAGATCAGTAGAAGATGCAATGCTTTATATTTTAGTCTTTAAGATGTCAAAGTGGTAGAAGGCTTTAGAAACATCCCAGCTTTAACCAAGGAATTTTCCCTAAAATCACATGATATGACGTCTACTTGTTTTTTAGGGATGAAAAAGAATGAAGAAAATCTCTATTTTTAATCTAACATTTAGAAGCTTTTCCAATAAGAAATGTCTATGTGGATCCTGGAGGATTCAAGATGGTGGCATGAGAGGTGAGACAGAGGCTTCTCCTAAAACTGCATGTAATAGGAAAATATAATTAATACAACTACTCTTGAAAGAGTAACAGGACTGCACCTAACTGCATACACCTGGAAACAAGAGCCGACCTCATGCAACAGGGTAATGTACCAAAGCTGTGGCCTGGCAAGGATCCAAGCTCTTCCCCCACCCCAGTTCACTGGCAGGAGGAAGTGAAATGGAGCAGGCAGGGAGTTGAAGCCTGGGACTGCTGAATACCTGACTCCAGAGATCTCTGGGAGCACAAACCAACATTTCATGGTGCTTTCATAGTATTCTTGTGAGTAGGGGGTTGGAAAGCTAAGACAGGCAGAATTCCTGGAGAGACTGAGATTCCAGCCACTTGTGGAAAGCAGAGATCCATATCCGGCTGCTCTGGGGCAAAAGAAAGGTGGGCAGTCTGAGAGACTTCCTAACCTTAGCAAGAGGGCTGCTAAAGGGGCAATGATTGCACAGAGCTTACTGCTCAGGAGAAAGGACAGGTAGACAAAATTGTCCGGGTGCACTCTGCCCAGCAGGTTGGGAGCTTCCATGATCCATCTTCAGGTGCTACAGCTTCTGGGCTGGCTACACAGCTCCAAGGACCTCCTCTGTGATACACAGCCTAGTGCACCTTTCTCCCAGCCAGCCCCAACTGGCTCGCAAACTGGCAAACCATACCCTGGCATTAGGCCAGCCAGAGGGAAGATCTGTCTAGAGCAACTACAAACACAAGGCATAGAGGCTTATACCTAGTGCTTGGCTCACTGGTTCAGGTAGTGAGGTCAGGCATAGCAGTCAGGAAGCAGGGAACAGCTCGTTCCTCCCCCCAGGCACCAATACCACTCCCCTGTGACCCCTGACATTGCTTCAGGGGCTGAGCAGCTCCAGAGAGAAGAGCTTCTGGGCACTAGAGGGTGCCATACACAAATATGAAATGCCAAAGGAACCTGATTCTAAGTAAAATTATTAATATAACTCCTGAGAACGATTTAAATGACACCTCATAAGTCTTCCTGAAAGGGAGTTCAAAATAAAAATCACTAACATGCTCGTGGAGGTATGGAAAAATATTCAAGAACTCAGGAATGAATTCCCGTCAGAGATCCAATCATTGAAGAGCACAATGGAGGGTATTAAAAGCAGATTAGATATGGTGGAGGAGACGATAAATGAAATAGAAACTAGAGAAGAGGAATACAAAGAAGATGAGGCACAGAGAGAAAAGATCTCTAAGAATGAGAGAATATTGAGAGAACTGTGTGACCAATCCAAATGGAGCAATATTTGCATTATAGGGGTACCAGAAGAAGAGAGAGAAAAGGGATAGAAAGTGTCTTTGAGGATGTGATTGCTGAAAACTTCCCCAATCTATAGAAGGAGATAGTCTCTCAGGCCATGAAGGTGCACAGATATCCCAACACAAGGGACCCAAGGAAGACAACACAAGACATATAGTAATTAAAATGGCAAAGATCAAGGATAGGGACAATTAAAAGCAGCCAGAGAGAGAAATAATGCCACATACAAAGGAAAGCCCATCAGGCTATCATCAGACTTCTCAGCAGAAACCTTACAGGCCAAAAGGGAGTGGCATGATGTATTTAATGCAATGAAACAGAAGGGCCTTGAACCAAGAATACTTTATCTGGCAAGATTATCATTTAAATTTGAAGGAGGGATTAAACAATTTCCAGATAAGCAAAAGCTGAGAGAATTTACCTCCAACAAACCATCTCTGCAGTATATTTTGAAGGGACTGATATAGATGGAAGTGTACCTAATGTTTAATAGCTTTCACCAGAGGTAATAAAACCACAGTAAAGAAAGTAGAACAGATAATTACTAAGCAAATGCAAAATTAAATTAACTATCTCCATAGTCAATCAAGGAATAGACAAAGAGTACAGAAGATGATACCTAATATATAAAAAATGGAGGAGGAAGAAAGAGAGGAGAAAAGAAAATGAACCTTTAGGTTGTGTTTGTAATAGCATATTAAGTGAGTTCAATTAGACTCTTAGATAGTAAGGAAGTTAACCTTGAACCTTTGGTAACCACAAATCTAAAGCCGGCAATTGCAATAAGTACATACCTATTGATAATCACCCTAAATATAAATGGACTGAATGCACCAATCAAAATACATAGAGTCAATAGGATGGATAAAGAAGGATGACCCATCTATATGCTGCCTACAAGAGACTCACTTTAAACCCAAAGATATACACAGACTAAAAGTGAAGGGATGGAAAAATATATTTCATGCAACTAATAAGGAGAAAAAAGCAGGAGTTGCAGTACTTGTATCAGACAAAATAGACTTAAAAACAAAGAAAGTCACAAGAGACAAAGAAGGACATTACATAATGATAAAAGGGTCAATCCAACAAAAATATATAACCATTATACATACCTATGCACCCAATACAGAAACACCTACATATGTGAAACAAATACTAAAAGAATTAAAAGGGGAAATAGAATGCAGTGCATTCATTCTACAAGACTTCAACATTCCACTCATTCTGAAGGACAGATCAACCAGACAGAAAATAAGTAAGGAGACAGAGGCACTGAACAACACATTAGAAGAGATGGACCTAACAGACATCTACAGAACACTACACCCAAAAGCAACACAATACACATTCTTCTCAAGTGCACATGGAACATTTTCAAGAATAGATCATATCCTAGGCCACAAAAAGAGCCTCAGGAAATTGAAAAACATGGAAATTGTATAAACCAGCTTCTCAGATCACAAAGGTATTACACAAAGGAAATGAAAAAGCCCACAAACACATGGAAGCTTAATAACATCCTCCTAAGTAATAAATGGATCAATGACCAAATAAAAACAGAGATCAAGCAATATATGGAGAAAAATGACAACAATAATTCAACACCGCAAAATATGTGGGATGCAGTGAATGCCGTGCTAAGAAGGAAATATATTGCAATACAGGCCTATCTCAGGACAGAAGAACAATCCCAATTGAACAGTCCAAACTCACAATTAATGAAACTAGAAAAGGAAGAACAAATGAGGCCCAAAGTCAGTAGAAGGAGGGACATAATAAAGATTAGAACAGAAATAAATAAAATTGAGAAGAAAAAAACAATAGAAAGAATCAATGAAAGCATGAAAGCAGGAGCTGGTTCTTCAAAAAAACAGACAAAGTAGATAAACCCCTAGCTACACTTATCATGAAAATAAGAGGGTCTACACACATAAACAGAATCAAAAATGAGAAAGGAAAAATCACTATGGGCACCACAGAAATACAAATTATGAGAGAATAGTATGAAAAATTATATGCTAACAAACTGTATAACCTAGAAGAAATGGACATCTTACTAGAAAAATACAACCTTCCGAGGTTGACCCAGGAAGAAACAGAAAATCTGAATAGACCAATTACCAACAACAAAATTCAATTGGTAATCAAAAAAGTAACTAAGAACAAAATCCCTGAATTAGATGGTTTCACTGCTGAATTTCATCAAACATTTAGTGAAGACCTAATACCCATCCTCCTTAAAGTTTTCCAAAAAGTAGAAGAGGAGGGATTACTCCGAAACTCATTCTATGAGACCAGCATCACTCTAATACCAAAACCAGGCAAAGACACCACAAAAAAAGAAAATTACAGACCAATATCCCTGCTGAACATAGATACAAAAATGCTCAACAAAATATTAGTAAACCGAATTCAAAAATACATCAAAAAGAGCCTCCATCATGATCAAGTGGGATTCATCCCAGGGATGCAAGGATAGTACAACATTCGAAAATCCATCAACATCATCCACTACATCAACAAAAAGAAGGACAAAAACCACATGATCATCTCCATAGATGCTGAAAAAGCAGTGGACAAAATTCAACATCCTTTCATGATAAAAACTCTCAACAAAATGGGTATAGAGGGCAAGTACCTCAACATCATAAAGGCCATATATGACAAACGACAACCAACATTATACTTAACAGTGAGACGCTGAAAGCTTTTCCTTTAAGATCGGGAACAAGACAAGGATATGCACTTTCCCCTCTCTTATTCAACATAGTACTGGAGGTCCTAGCCACGGCAATCAGACAACACAAAGACATAAAAGGCATCCAGATTGGCAAGGAAGAAGTCACCTGTTCCCTGTTTGCAGATGACATGATATTGTACATAAAAAACCTTATAGACTCCACTCCAAAACTACTGTATCTAATATCTGAATTCAGGAAAGTTGGAGCATACAAAATTAATACACAGAAAACTGTTGCTTTCCTATACACTAATGGTGAATGAGCAGGAAGAGAAATCAGTGAAACAATTCTGTTTACAATTGCATCAAAAAAAAATAGCTAGGAATAAATCTAAACAAGGAAGTGAATGACCTATACCCTGAAAACTACAAGACACTCCTAAGAGAAATTAAAGAGGGCACTATTAAATGGAAATTGATCCCATGCTCTTGGCTAGGAAGAATTAATATTGTCAAAATGGTCATCCTGCCTAAAGCAATCTACAGATTCACTGCAATCCCTATCAAAATACCAACAACATTCTTCAGTGAACAAGAGCAAATTGTTCTAAAATTCATATGGAATGATGCCAGCCCCCTCCTTGGTAAACTAATGTTCAGGTGCCCCTGTCAGCCCCCTCCCCGCCTCTGACCCACAGATTGAGGAGGCAACGCGATGAAATATCGAAGACCTGAAAAGACCAGCCAGGGGACTCAAGGCGTAACAGCTCAAGAGTAATGCCAAAAAGGCACCTCTCACATTTATTAAACAAATGAACTCAAAATGAACCCAAAACATTATCATTTGGCCTTGAGTCTAGCCCAAGGACACGATACTCCTCAAGGATACTGAAACCATGTGAGGGCGGCCCTGAGCCAGGGGAACTGTTTTGGTTCTCATCATTTTGTCCTTGATCACACATCAAGAGTTGTAAGAAAAACAATCAAGTCATGTGTATTTGATTTCTTTATTACTTCAGTTATGTATTAACCCCATCAATCCCACATTTCCCCCTTTTTTGTTTTAAATGACAGAGATATATACAAATATATTTGTAGAAAGGTCCCAGAATAATGATTAGCTGGACTCGACCTGTGACACAGCCTGCCACAGGGAATGTCTCTATCATCTGGGGAGGTGAGGTTCTATGCCTCACCTCAGTTGGCCCCCACGTTGCTCACCTGAGGTCCCTTGCGACTGTGCCTGTCTTAGGTTGTTCCTCCTGTTAGCAATCTTACCCATTTCTGGCTAACCAGCCATCTCTTGGGACTAAACAGGGAGATAAAATATAAAAGAGAGGACATCCAACAGCTATAATTCTGGATAAAGTCATAATACACATGATTATATTCTTGCAGCAGATGCAGGTGGGGAATCGGCATATAATTTCAAAAACTTGCTTAAAAGGAATCACTTATTTCTTGAAGTTAATTATTGAAAAGTAGCACAAGCATGTATTAGCTTTAAAAGATTAGCAACTGCACTCCATACACACGCTAGGAGAATAGGAATACAAATACATAGGAAAAGCAGAAAAATCAGACAAATTAAAACAACACATTCCTGGAAACTCTTCACATCCCATATGTTCTTTTAACAGCAGATAATCTATGGTAGCACTACAATTCATACTTCTCCTAGCTCTTGGTTCAGTTCAGATAATATAGGAGCAGTCAAATTTGTATTTTTACTGTATGTACAGGCCAGCTTAGATATTTCCTTTTGCATTCCAATGATAAGACCAGGAACTAGCAGGATAAATGCCACTGCAACTGCAACAGAGGCGTGATCTAAAAGCTTCAAGATGTTGTCACAATCAGGCTGTAGAGCTTGTAGAAGTCTTTCATGACTATTTCCAGGATAATCTATCAGAGCAAGAAGGACATATCCTATGCCACATATACCTTGATAATGTGAAGAGAAGGCTTAGGGTGTGGACCTGTATCACCTCCTTGCCCCCAAGGTGGGCCGAGCCGCCGTCTGCCTGCTAGGGTTGCCCACAGCAAAGTCACGGGCCATGACAAGACACTCTCTCCCATCTGCAGAACACTCAAACATTACAGGCCAAGCCGCCCATGGCCCTTTGAGCCTCAAGTGATCTCACTGAAGAAAGACTCTAAAGCTTAATATTTAACACAGAGTTTCAGTAGGGGGTTTCCTTGAATGTAGTTACATTGCTCTTACTGCAAACATCCTGCCTTGCTCCTTCCAGAGACCCTGACCCTACTCTGTCCAAGCCCAAGGTCCCTGTCTCATTCCCCCCTCTACAGATAGAGACCCTGGCTGCTACTAGGGAAAAGGGGCAACGACTGCTCTGGCCACTTCATGCTGAGAGGGGGTGCATAAAGGGTGCAGTTAGGTCTCCACTGGTGGTCAGTTGAGAGGGCTTCAGAGTATTGGCACTTCCATTTTGGGTTCTATTTTTATTACTATTTGTAGTTTTATGGCTTCTAGGCAAGATAGAACAAATCATTTTATTAGGTTAAGTAGCAACACCTGGAGTTGGATTTTCCTTTTTGGAGCAACTTGACAAGATTAATAATGCATGGAATATGAGGACTAGAAATAGTAAAATTTAATTTAAATGATGAGAGAAAACTAAAACATCTGGAGAATCATAGCTAGATATTTTGGGGAAACTAGAATTCTAGATCTAGTCTACATCCCAATGACTAATATTAGAATTTAATTTAGATAAGGCTGCATTATTGAAACAATACTTTTTTCTAAAATCACCCTCATTTTTATTAGAAGTAACCAGATTAAGAAAATAATTAACACTTGGCTTGATTATTTGCATAAGTGCAGCAAGAAGAGCAATTGATCTTTTAAATTTGCTTTGCTGGAACCTTTTACAAGGAATTTTAGAGTGGACTTTTAAAGGCCTCTCGAGACCAGAAAGCTAAACCAGACTTGCCCTCAGGTTTTGCCTGCAGTACCTGTACATTTGGGTGAATTCCTCTCTTCTTGAGGTTCTCAAGACATTTCTGAGGTTTCTGTACCTGCCAGGAAATGACCCTTTTTACTCACCTGGTAAGGCTGCTGGGAACCCTGTAAGTAAGGTACCAGGCCTATTCTTCCAAGGGCCTTTGTTGGTTTTACAAAGTCAACTTTAGTTCTTTAAAGTTGTGTGTTCAAATCTGAATTTACACACATGTCTTTCAGGTATGACATTCTAGTCAAAGTCTTGGTAATATAACTAGTGTTTTTAATTTTCTGTTACAAGGAAAGCAGATTCTTATTGAGCTTATACAAATAAACATACTGCTATAAAATATAAAAATACTCAACTGAAAGTTTTTAAATTCTGGAGGGGTCAGGTAGAGAGAAAGATAAATATTTCAATTCTGCTTATAAAAGGTATTGTCATTTACTAAACTGTTGTTAGTTTAAGAGAAAAAGTTTAAAACACTTTATCAACATTTGAAGCAAAAGCCATAGAAATCATTTTCTTTATGTAATACCTGTTCTGCTGAAATCTAGGTCTTTACTAGTTTAGGAGTAATAAAACAGTGACTATAAATGACAAGACTTACAATTGACAATGGTAAAAGATCTGATGAGAGCTTACTATAAGACAGTTGATATAAGGAAATTTGGATATTTTTGTAATACAAAACATTCAGTAACAAAGTTTAGCATCATTCCCTTTGACAGTGTTTTCTAGGTAATTATATACCAGATAAGTAAGCCAAATTAGCCAAATACTTTCCCTTATGAGGAGAAAAAATTCCTCTGACATGTTCCGGGGGCCCTCTGGAAAATATCAGAGTTAACTAGAGGTAACAGAACCATTTTGAATTTTATTTTGGAAAGTTGTCAAAAAAAAGTTTTTAAGGCATTTGCCTAAATAGAATTATAGGTTATTAATACTTATTATTTAACCAGAATGACAATAAAAAGGTTTAAAGGCAAATACAGGTTACACAATTGTTAACAATATTTAGCTTACAGCCCTTTTAATATTAAGATCTTATTATTATTTATATATATATATTTTTTTTAATACTCAGATAACTCATTGAGACTTTAAGCATGAGAAATTGCTTTGATAAACAATTAGAAAACCTTTTGCAATCTTACGATATTAAAGGTAGTCTAATAAAATTTTGTTCCTCTAACAAACAAAAACTTCTAGTTTTTCTAAGTACTTGATATTGACTTATTTGCTTTAATTTCATATAACATGACTATATCAATTTTTCTATAAAGTTTCTATAATTTTCTTTTTACATTCAGTGTTCCCCTTTAAATAAACAGCTGTATTTAAGAACAAAGTTACCTTCTTTTACTCTTAATACTATGCCTTTCTATTCTTTATATCGTCTTATCAAAACACACATTCTTTAGCATACAGAAATCTTTTCTTTATATCAAGAAGTTTTAATCACAACTTAAAAGTATTAGGTACTCCTTTAATGAACACTGAAAAATAGGCCATTATAAACTGTTACACCAGCATTCCTTAGATTGACACATTTATGAACACTTTTTATCATTTCTGGAAATGTGCCTTACAGCACAATTTTTTACTGAGCATAAAACATCTTTATATAACTTAGCAAAACTCTAAAATATATTCATATAACTTAGCAAAACTCTAAGAATTTTGGTTACCACAAAAATTCTTAGCCTGTTTGCAGATATACACACTGTTATACATTAATATACTATTATTATTATTAAGATATTCATTTGTTATACTTGTTTACACACTCTTTAGCAATTATGCTAGATTACCTATAAAACTTTTATTAGACATTAGACAAAGTCAAGCCTTTCTTTAAGCATCTTTTTGAAAGATTTAACAGATAACATCAGCATAAATGACTTTAAGTAAACTTAGGCAGCTAATAACTATAAGGACATGTCCATTTCAGTTAAACTTAAATTAGCATTAATGCTTAATATCTTTTATTAGAATTTTCTGGAAGTTTTAGAATGCCCAATTTTCACAAGTGCTTGTTTTTAAATTAATTTTTATTGATACCATCTGGAGGTAGAAAAATATTTTTCATTTACACACTTAGACAAACAAACATACAGACTGAGACATAATGATTACACTTAGCAACACTTTTCATAAAAGAATATATACTCAAATAAAACTGATACAAAAATTTGAGTTACTAATATTCAATTGCCTCTTTTTTGTTAGCTTACTAGATTAAAGGTATTTCAATTTTCCAGAATACACTCTAAGGGTGAGTAGTTCACATAACTGAGTTAAGGTTTAGATGGTCCTAGACTAAAAGGAACCAATGAAGACTCATACTGATAGAGACTGTATTTGTCCAGAGGGCTAGAAATGAAATGCAAGTACAATTCTAGCACTAGTTATTTAAAGCCAGGCTGTATTGCAGAAGATAAATTTCTTCTGTTTCAGGGAGTCTAGTTTAAAAATCTCTCAAATTTTTAAAGTTAATGATGAACTTAATAAGTAGAATAGATTTTTACTAAAAGAATTTAGAAAACTAGTTCCATATGTAATAGTTCACAAGACTTTTGACTATTTTCTTTCCTTGAGGCAAAATATATTTAACTGCATAACATTATATTGCATACTTTTTCAGGGGCCAAGCCTCTCTAATCAGAGATTTAAAACTGGTAGCCGATGCTAATCATCTTTTAAGTGGCTAACGAGTGCTCAGACACATTTTATGAGATAAAGAGTACAGCATTTAACCAGGAATAAGAGCAATCTCTTACCTTGCAGTGGTGGGCATCAGGTTCCGTGAAACTGATGAAGTTAGAAGAAAGTTAGGAATGCCCCTTGCCTCACTCAGAGGCCAGGGCAGCCTGAAGAAGCAGGCTGGAAGTCAGAGAAACAGAAAGAGAGTCACTCCTCATGGATACCCAGTCATGCTGTTGGGGTCTGATTCCAGACACATGGGCCTTTGAGAAGCCGCTAAAGTGTAGCCTCAGCCTAGACTCTCACAGTTGCCCACGGCTTTCCTCAGTCCCTCGAATCCAAAGAGATGCCTCTGAAAGGGAATCCTGGCCTCCAGTCAGGTGACTTTCCCGACTCCCAAGGGAGACAGGGATCCACTGAGGGAGATGCAGGGGAACCTGTCGCTCGAGACTTTTAGATCGGCAGCCGGGCTAGTCCTATTTAAGTGGCTGACGAGCGCCCAATGTTGTGTGCCATAGACAGCTTCCTTCTATAAGGGCAGTGAAAGAAAAGGCAGGCTTAGATGCCGATACTCACCTCTGAGATTATTTCAGACGAGCCCCTGAAAATGATGCTGGGGTTCTTGTTTGCAGAGCTGAAGAATGAACTTAACAAACAGTCAAGGTAGGAGAGCTAAGGGGAGGCTTTTATTTAGAGATACAGTGAGAGGAGAGACAGCTCCTGGCTCACACAGGGAGGGAATAAGAGAGCCTTGTGCACATAATTTTGACAAATTATAGGGCTGTTTTACATTCTTTGAGGAAGTACTTTCCACTGGAATCTCTCTGAAGAAGCCTGCAGATTTAAGGAAGGGACAGTAAAAGCAAACTTTTCTCTGTCCGTTACAGCTAGAGGAATTGTAAAAAAGCAATCTTTAAGATCAATGATGGCCATATCCCAATCTTTTGGAATCATAGCCGGAGAAGGGAGACCTTGTTGTAAAGGTCCCATAGGTTTGAGAACTGCATTAATTTGTCTTAAATCATGCAAAAGTCTCCAATTTCCTTACTTCTTTTTTAATAACAAATACAGGGGAATTCCACGAGCTTGTGGAAAATTCTAATCTAACTGAAGCTGTTCCTGAGCTTATGTGTGTAAGGCTGGTCGCAAAGGCTGCAGAGCGAGAGTGATCAAATTACACAAAGACCAGACAGGCACAGGTATAACATTGCCTTGTCTGTGAACCTTCTTAAAATCTCTTAACACATTATTCCAATCAGCCTGTTTAAGAGTTCCACGTGGAGGCAACCAATCACAATGTTTTTTTAATATATTTATGGAGTTGAGCAAAGTCTCTTTTAGAAGTTTTCACTCCTGATGTTTTTAGGAGGGCACGGAATAATTTAAAATAATCCTCCATTTTAGCAACTTTAGATTTGTTGTGGCCCATTATAGTGTCCCTGACGTCGCGATCCTCTCCCTACGTAAGCTTTCTCGGGGGTCTTACCAGACTGACAATCTTCGGAGCTTTCCCCGCTCTGAGTTTCAAGGGTCCTGTTCGGGTGCCACTTGTCGGCCCCCTCCTTAGTAAACTAATGTTCGGGGGGCCCTGCCAGCTCACTCCCTGCCTCTGACCCGCAGATTGAGGAGGCGACGCGATGACATATTGAAGACCTGAAAGGACCAGCCAGGGGACTCAAGGCGTAACAGCTCAAGAGTAATGCCGAAAAGGCACCTCTCACATTTATTGAGCAAATGAACTTAAAATGAACCCAAAACATCATCATCTGGCCTTGAGTCTAGCCCAAGGACGCGATACTCCGCAAGGATACTGAAACCATGCGAGGGCGGCCCCGAGCCATGGGAACTGTTTTGGTTCTCATCATTTTGTCCTTGATCACACATCAAGAGTTGTAAGAAAAACAATCAAGTCATGTGTATTTGATTTCTATATTACTTGAGTTATGTATTAATCCCATTAATCCTACA
>JAVSCE010014206.1:0-47270 GCA_032199065.1 Smutsia gigantea
ATCTCTGTTGTCACTCATGTGACAACCCTGATTTGAGTCAAGCAACAGTCAAGAAAGTGGCTAGAGCCCCACCCTGAGCTATTCCCAGATCATTACAGAGTCAGAGCATCACCAAGAAATGGACTCAGAAGTCATCTCTTCCCTCCATCCACCTTGCCCCATGGAGCCCTCTCCAACAAACCACAGCAGGGGTCATCCAGACTGCTGAAAAATTCCAGGGATGACACACTCACTGGCCAGTCATACTATCACCAGGCAACTCCAACTTAATGAAAGGTTTTCTATATGTGCTTGCTAATTTAGACCTAGCAAAGGATCGATTCTATCTCTACATCACATTGCTGGGGACACGGCCAGAGCCTTCTGCCAGCCTACGGTGTGCTGTATCTTCCCACTCCCACTTACCTAGTCTGGGTTAGAGCACCATGCTCTTACTTTTTCTAGTTCTCTGAACGCCAGGCTCATCTCACAGCTTCTGATACTCATTTCAGGCCCAGCTTTCTGTCATGACCTATTTAGAAAGACTTCCTCCCATATATCTTAGAATGTTCACAGAAACATGACTAGCTACTTGATCTCTGGCCCCATGTAGCTATGAAACTACAGGTAAGAGTTTCTCTCACCTCCTGTCGGCTTCCCCTTCTTCCTGCCCTGAGCAGCTTTCCCTCTAAGGAGCCAGAATTAGATCATGGACAGCTGAACCTCCTGAAACTTCTACTCACATGTTCCCAATTCTACACTCTGAGGTCAATCAGAACAACTAAGATGTGCTTATAAAAAAGCAGTTTAAGGTATTCACATGTAAAAGAATGAAACTTGACCCCAACACCATTTCTGGCCTCCAGAGCTCTGAGCCACCTGGGTTATGGTAATTTGTTGTAGACACTGCAGGAGACTCATGCTCTAACTACAAAGTTACCTCTACATCAACTGCTTTACTAGCAAATGTCCTAGTGTTACTGTGGATGGAGGGGAGTTCCTTCTTAATACTCCTGAAGATCCCAGGACTGCTTCTGCCAGGGGCCTGAGAATGACTTCATAGGCTACTCATCTTACTTCACGCTGCCATTCTGCCAGGTCTCAGTGATGCCATCCCTAGCCTGACATATCCATCTTAGGAGGTGAGAACTCTGGTTCTCAGATAAAAATGCTGCCAGTGTCAGAAGATACTATAACACAGATAATAATTTACAACTGCAAACTAGATGTAGCTAATTTCTGGGCCTACATGCCCTACACTGCACAATTCCAACAGGACACCATTTACCTTCTTTCTACATAAAAGTTAACCCCTTGGAGCAGTGTGGCCCAGTGTCCCTGCACAGCCCCTTCTCACAGAGTCCCCTATAGGACTAGTTTCTCTACCTAACTCCATGAGTCAAGACCTAACATAATTTCAGCTGCTTGGAGTGAATTTAAGCACCCTCATTATGTTCCAGAATCAAAACACCATGAAGATCGACAAAAGAAAAAAGAAAAGTCCCCCCTTTAACCCAGTCTAAAGCTCACCTTCTCAGTTTTCTGTCTTGGATCAGCCTCTTCTGATTGACAATGGAAATATCTTTACTCTTCTGAGATAACCTTATCTCCAACCCACTGCAACCTCACCTTTTAGCCCCCAAGCCCAATGACATCAAAATTCAGCTGCACATCGCTTCATTTCTCACAGTCTGGGTTATTTAATCTTGCAGTCGCTCACATAAGACTGTTGTAGCTTTCTCCACGATGGTAGCCATTAATGCCTTTCCTTCCTGAATGTACATGTTAATCCCACACTGAGAGGTGGAGAATATGCCTCCCCCTACTTCAGTCGGGTCTAATCTTTGATGCTTTTGCCCAAGAGGGAACTGCAGAAGTAGCACTGTAGCAGCTCCAGGCCTAACTATTAAGAGGATAGCAGTTGCCATCTGAGCACCCATGTAAGAAATCCAGCTATAAGGAAGTCCATGCTGAGCTTTGCCTAGCCTAGGCCCACTTCTTTGTACGAAGGTTCCTGGGGTATGTGAAGAGTAGCTTTGGCTACGTCTCCTCCCTGTACACCCTTCCATTAGAACAGGCAAATAATTTATCCACTTAGCAATATCAAAAACCATACTTAGAAAAAAAGCATTTCTTCTTAGAAACAAAACCCACAGAACTACAGCCGTGATTCAACTGTCCAAAATAATTTCTACCACTTAACCATTTAAACTGCTTGCATCAGATTAATAGTTTCTTCTCAGTTTTCACCAGACACTTAATTTTGTATTTGTATTTAAATAGTCTATTTAGTTTTCTCTGAAAGTCTGACCAAAAAGGTCAGTCACATTTCTACCCTTTTAAGACTAACATGTTGTACAGCTTTGAAATGACAATTATTTCCTCTTCTATCATTTTCATCAAGGTTTTAAAAGCCTTAGGGACTTATAGCTGGGAAACTATGTTATACTTACATGACTAGAATCTGATGTTTTGTTCTCAGAAATATTCAAAAAGAGCTAAGCTGACATTACGTTGCTGTTGATGCTTGATTATCTCTAGAAAATGTTAATGCAAAGAGAAAGTGAAGGAGAAAGCTGAGACATGGAGCAGATATGAAAAAGGCTGTCTCAGAGGTTTAAACTATCCCAGAGGATTAAACTATTTCAGAAGTACACAAGTTGAAATGAAGATATGAAATTCCACTTCTAGTCTATTCTTCCTCCTCATAGTTCTTCTGGTGACCATACATACTTCACAAACAACATAATGTCCAGAGTACATACAGCTCAGAAGCAATCTAAGGCTTGCATGTTCCAAATGAGTTCCAGAATTTCTAGATCTTTGAAATATCCCAAAAGAAAATAATCCCATTCCTTGAGAGGTAACCCAAAACTGTCCCTCCAGGCAGCCACCAAAGGATACTTCTATTTTCAACTCTGTCACCACATTACTGTCTGTATCCTAAGTCTTTTGAGGATGAGCTGAGTTCACTGCTTAGGTTGTAGAAATTAATTAACACTCAGTTGATCAAAATTACATTGATATTATAAAAGCAATAATAACTGTTTATAATTTAGCAACCAAAAAAAGGTTATTCTGATTATCTTGTTTTCAAATCATTTTTAGAGGTAAATACTAGCTTGTCTCAATTAGGAAGTCTGTATTTACTGTTGATGCTTGGTCAAAAATAGACACTTTTTCAAGAAATAACAAAAATTCAAAAAAGCATCTGCTTTACAATCCATACTTATGGATAAAAATATCTGAAATCAATAATGCATTTTGTTATGGGTCTTCAAAATCTCAAGCACGTACTAAATTAAGCAATAACAAACATGAAAATTAATGTGTCTACAACAGAAAAGAGTTATCAAAGCCTTCAAAATCTACAGACAGAAACATAGGCACTATGGTTAAAATTTTCTTCAACTTATTTCTCCTTAAAAGTGTAAAATTAATGTATTTCCCCTTTCCATAAGCTTTCACTGTCTAATATTTGTGACTTCATAAAATATGAAGTATAAAAAGGAAATTTTAGGAATTCCTGAGAATAGGGACAATATTTAAATTGAACAATGGATTAGTAGCTGAAATATATAAAGAACACCTGAAAAAAAAAGAAGAAAAACATGAAATCTAATGGAATAATGTCAAAGTACACAAGTCTATTCATCTAAACATATTAATCATAGCCATTTTAAAGCTCTGGTCTATCAAATATCTGAACTGCCTATAGGTCTGTTTCTATGGTCTTATTGCTCACTCACTCGCTTGCTCACTCGCTCTCTCTGTCTGTCTGTCTGTCTGTCTCTCTCTCACACACACACACACACACACACACACACACACACACACACACATTGCCTCTTGATTCATGGTATGCCTGGTAAATTCTGATCAAATGCCAGGTATAATACATGAATTATAGAGACTGTAGATGATGCTATCATCTTCCAGAGAAGGTTAGCCCTTTGCTAGGTAAATAAAATAGAGGCTGACCACCTTAATCCAAGCCAATCATGGACTGAGCTATGTCAAGGCTCTGTCTACCTCTGTATGCCTCTGCTCCCAAGGTAAGTGCCCCAGAGGCTCCTGTTTACCTGGTGTGCCTATAACTCTAATCCATGTCTTCTCAGCCTGCAGGCCTGTTGGAAATTCCACTATTTTTTGGAGCTTTTCTTCTTGGATTCTTAGCCTCAGAATTCATTTAGCATCAGTATTTGCTAATATCCCAAGGAAAAAACTGGCAGTGTGTTGGATTCTATTCTCATCCCTTCTCTTCACAAAAGGATTCTGGCCCCTAAAGTCTCTTAAGTTTTGCCTTTCAAGCCCCGGTAGTCTGGCAGAAACTGCTGGTTTCTGTACCTCTTAGTAACAGTTCTCTGCAAGGCTCTTTTCCCAGATCTGCAGTATCTTGCCCCATACCTAGAACTGTCAAATGCCCAAAGGATAAAAGCTTCTGAGCACATTCACCTCCTCCTTTCCTGGGATTTTGTCCCCTTAAGTACTAATTCTCTCAGAAGCTCTCCAATTCCTTTAGACATATTTTCTAATCCGTTTTTTTAAAATCCTTTAACCCTTACTGGAAGCACTGGTCTGCTGTAAGCGCTCAATCATACCTGGAGGCAGAAGCTCAAGATACAGGAATAATATGAGGAAAAGGAAACTATTGGCTAAAAAGAGTAAAATAACAGGTGTACAGTCACAAAAATAATCATATAATTGAAAATTAATACAATGAAATACCACATTACACCAAATTAAAGTCCAGCGATAGGAAAGTTATGTATAATCAGGAACTCTCACACTCTGCAGGAAAGACTATAAACTGCTAAAGCCATTTCTGGAAAGTGACCTGACATAGTCATAGATCGTGAATGCCCTGTGACTCCACGTCTTAGACAAGGGTGTTTGCCATGGAATTGTTCATGACAGAGAATTTGAGGTATCTTAGGTAACCACCACTAGGTCAATGAGTAAGTAAACGTGGTAGACCCACACTATAGGGTCCTATGAGGCAGATGGTAGTAACGAGTTAGATGCAAATATGGCCAACAGAATATACCCTAAACTACAAAAACTGAACAAAATATAGCCTAAAGCCAAATCAAATACATACACACACACACGACACTACATATTTTAGAAGAATACGGACATGCTTCAGATGACAAATACATTAGAAACAGGTGCCTATGGAAGTGGTGATCAGGAAGAAAAGGAGGAAAATAATAAGAAAATTATTTTTAGAGCTCTTACTATGTACCTGGCATTGCTCTAATAGCTTTGCATAGATTTATTTCTCTCTACTGCAGTGGGAGGTAAATGTTGTTATTATCCTTATTTTCCATTTGAAGAAACTGAAGCACAGAGTGGTTAAGTAAGTTGCTCAAGCTCACACAGCCAGTAAGTGGTAAAGTCAGAACTGAAACCTAGAAAATCTGGAATGAGTGTCTATGTTGAGCTGCCTCTCCGGGGATGCTTCAGATCAACAGCAGTACTAATGTGGAGGAGGAGGACTACTTCAGTGCTTTGGTCCAGAGGTCCCAAAACTAATCAGTCAATTACTCTGTCTGTGAATTATCAAATGGGAATAACTAGGCTAAGGCTCACTGCACTGAAAGCTTCATTTTCTTCTTTTTATCAAAAGCTCATCATTCATGGAAAATATTTTCCTCATTTGCTTTCACCCTAGAGTCCAAACCACTTTGAATATATAGTCAATGACAGTTAAACAATGGCTATAATCTCAACAGAAGCATATGGGTCTAAGCTGTGTGCATCTTTTATTTGAGAATCAATGCATAATCTTTAGCTGCGTTAAGCCTTACATATGAGCCCCGCAGTCCCCCCAGAGAATGGGCCTTGCAGGAACAGAGATGGAAGACACTTTGGAATGCCAGGGGAAATACCAGGGAGTTGAAGGTAGAGAGGAATCCAGATAACTGGGCTTAAACCAGGTTCAATACCACGTATTGATTTTGGGTCCCAGGAGAGGTCCTAAAATGCTTCTCAAGATAGAAGATTAAAAAGAGATGTAAATGAGGATAATTCTGCAGTCCCTGGCCTTGTGAGCACGGCTCTCAGACACCAGAATGGCAGGCGAGACGAGGGAGCAAGAGGCAGTCACCAGGAGCCACTGCTTCGAATGTGCCTGCCCACTAACACAAGCAGTAGTCTAAGAAGAAAAAATGCAAACGAGGGTGGGGGGAAGAGGGAGGGAGGAAGGAGGAGAGTGAGAATGAAGAGGACAGGGATGGGAGGAGAAAGAGGTGAAAAACAGCAGGGACAGGGAGGAAAGGGGGAGAGCAGGAAAAGGAGAAGAGGTAGCCCAGGGGAGAGGGAGAGAAGTGAGGGGGACCCAGAGGCCAGAGCAGAGGGAACAAATGCTCCATTCAGTTCCATAAAAGCAAATGTGCCCTTTACAAAGTAGCTGAAAATCACTTCAGGTCAATTCCCAGCGGAAATCCCACCAAAGTGAAAATCAGTAGCTTCTACTCTCCCCACCTCCTGCCTCACACACACACTTTTTTCTTTTCTTCCCTGTATTGAGAGCCAGAGATTATACACACATTTAAAGAAAATGGTGCCACATGTCTCCCCGTGTTATCATAGGCACCTATCTCACCACTGGGAATGTGTGTGCCAGTTTTTTGGCTGCTCTCCGATCCAGAGCCTGTCTGGTCCTTCTTATTTATAGCAAGAGGCTTGCCAACTCCAGTTTTAATAACCCTTTGCCTAGTAGCTTCTAGTTAGTTTAGCCCAAAAATAGGAGGCACTGATAGGAGAAGGGCAGCTGGGGAGAGAGAAACCAGGGTATTTCTTCCCACTTCCCTCACTGGTGTCCATGCCTCCCCCATCATCTCAGCTCCTGTCAGACACACCTTCTCTGAGTTTTCAGCTCCAGCCTGGCGGCCTTGGCTCCTGAGCTCTGGAAGTACTGTAGTCTCCTGCTGTCCCTTCCCCCTAGAGATGCTAGCAGCTTCGTCAGTAGTTTATTTGAGTTGAACTATCTTCCCTTGTTACCAACTCCTGGAGCTTCTTTCTAGGTCCCCATACACAGTTCCCTCTGCTGAACTACCTGGTAAGCAGTTTTTCTGCCCGGACCCTACCTGAAACACCAACCACACATGCCCCTAGGGTTCAGGATGGCACCCAACCTGCCCCTACTGCTCTCAGTTCTCTGGTGTGTTGGCAGAACAATACCCACCTCCATCCCAAGTCATCCACATCCGAATCCCAGGAACCTGTGAATACGTTCACTTCCATCTAAAAGAAACTTGGCAGGTGTGATTAAGTTAAAGCTCTTGAGATGGGGAGATCATCCTGGATTATCCAGGGGGACCCAATGTAATCACAAAGCTCTTTTAAGTGAAACAGGGAGGCATGAGCATCAGAGTCAGAGACGTGATGACAGCAGTGGAGGCTGCAGTGACATGATGGCTGGGGAAAGCCAGAGGCCAAGGGATTCAGGCAGCCTCTAGATGGTGGGAAAGGCCTGGAGTATTCAGTCCTCCTGAAACCCATTGTGGACCTCTGACCTCCAGAACTGTGAGATAACTAATTTGTTAGAGCAACAATAAGAAATTAATGCATCCTTCATGGGTCACTCACCCTAGGAAGCAGGGAACACTAAAAGAAACTGTAGACACTCCCGGAAGAACCACAGCCACTGTGCGATCACGGGAGAACAAAAGGAACAGAGAAAGGGAAAGCCCTTTCCAGAGGGCCAGCCAGTCTTAGCACCAGGTCTTACTGGGCACAGAGGTCTAGGTCCTACCGTACACTTACAGATAATGTGGATGTAGTCAGAACCCATGCAGCGAGTAAAGCACCTGATTGCTCAGTAATAGTATATAGTGACATTAACCAAGCTGCCTTTATCATATTTCACAGTGTCCTCTCAGTACAGACACAAGGGAAATTTTTCTGAGCTCAATATCAGAAATAACTGTGTTTCACCTAGGTAACTAGTTTGATGTCACTCAATGGATTCTATGGAACTCGTTCAGGTCATGCTTCCACTTCGCAGTTGGCTGTTAGAACATAACCCCAATTGTATCCTCCCTGGGACCTCAGTATAGGACTTGATGATATGCCTTTTACAGATTAATCTCATTTCCGACTCCACTGTATTTTCCTGCCTTATTTTCTCCTTACTTGCATTTTTTATTTTAAGATCATGTGTTCTTTATCCTACACACCTATAAAAACAAAATTAAGAATGTTTTGACCTAAGATAGTGTATAAATAAGTGACTAAGGAAGTCAATGATAAACAAGGGCTGTCACTGGCAAGAGAGAATGTAAGGACAGAAAGGCATGGATGACCAAAAGTCTAATGCAATCACAGGTGGATTTGAGAATACTGGGATGACCCTATTTTCAGGTAAGTCAGGATGTATTTTGAGGTACACCAATCAGATAAAGGGAGCTAGGGTTCTCCATCATACTTCCCTCGGATCTCCATCAGTTCTCTGTCATACTACAGACAATAAAGAACTGCTGGTGACTGTGGCTTAAAAGTAACAGACACTAGAAAACCACAGGTTGGGGGTGGGGATACTAGCAACAAATGGGTGAATATACTCAGATGTGGTTCTTGGCACTTACCATATTAGCCTAAGTACTTTTTCATTCCTTTCCAGAAAAAGAAAAGGTCTTATCAAGACTGCATGTAAAACAGACCCAGGAATGTTCCTCTGGACTCCTCCACATCACTTCCCATCTTAAATGAGATTTTGCAGGCAGGCTTTTACGTCTGGGTAAAAATAGCCAAGTCCCAAGCAGTTGCTATTCATAATGATTATTTGAGGATTTATAATATGCAGGATATAATCACTACGCCAATTAACACTATAGACAAAAGGCATCAGGTAACTGATCTTAAGACCAAAAATATCCTGACAGCAGTGAACATAATTGCTTATTTATACAAATGGTCTGTGCACTCAGGCATTCTGTGTAGATAGATCATTATAGCCATTTCCAAGATATTATAATCCATTAAGTAAATTAGACATGCTTTACAAGGCCTAATGATATAGCTCCATGACCAAATACCTCCAGCAACACTCATCCAATTCATCCCTCAGACTGGCTTGACTTTAAGTGCGGGCATTGGGCTGAGAAAGCTACCAAGTGGTTCTATTTTGAGAAAAGACAAGGACAGAATCTCAAGGTTTAGGGAGTTGAGGCTTTCTTTGTGCTATTGAACAATAAATGATTATTCATGACCAATCCCTATATTTAAAGTCACTAATTATGATATTTTTAATAACCACCAAATCAGACTATTCTATTTATTCATCACATACAGCTAATGATTTTCTTCTGAATGGCTTAAGTAGGTTTCATCTTTCTTTCTGCTACTATGACTCCTGATTACCTAAGTATACTAACTCCCAGGCCTTTCCCAGGACTGTCCTGCCCCTCATCATCTCCTGCGTGGATTATTGGACTCTAGCCTCCTGTCTCCCTCCTTCCACTCTTAATGCTTGGCAGCAGATGAATCTACCTTAAGCAAAACTAACAAATATATTTTGCTTTGCCACATGTGCTAATATATATTTTCTTACCTAATAATTCGAGTAATCTGAGAAAAACTAGGTCATTTCCCTAATCAAAATAATTTCTGTGGTTCCTCATTACCTCTGACCAAGGTGACCTTGAGTGTCAGTTTACCCAGGAGAGTCCCAATTTACACCCATTGTTCTGACACAGTTCTTAAGAGTACCCCCTTTCACTCTCAGAGTTCCAGGTTTGGGGAATAATTTTATTGTTCAAATGTAAGGTAAAGCTGAAACTCTTTGGATTAGATTCATACCTATCCTGAACAGGAATCACTCCAGATATAATTGTGTTAAACACAAGCCTAAGACCCCAGTAAATATGAAGGGCCAACTAGCCTGCCACCCTTCACCTTAAAAAATTACAGAACAGAGAACACTGCCCTTTAGAATTACAGAGCCCATAGGGTAGAAGACGCCTTTCAAATCAAGCAATTCCACCATTTACTGAGGAGCAAACTAAGGCACATCTAGCTTATGATGGAGCCAGACACAGGCCTTTGTGCCTCCTAACTCTGGGTGCAGGGTGTTTTTCATTCTGCAAAGAATGTACATAATCTGGAGCTTGTAAATCTTGGGAAAGACTTTTATCCCCAATATTAGGAATAAATCTGTGATTGAACTGTTTACATCCCTCTGTGCCTAACAGTCATGGCAACATTTAAGAGGACCTACATGGGGTGCAATCTGTTCTTGTGAAGCAGTAAAACTAAATGACTCAGAGAAATCACACTCACAGCCTCAATTTCATTAACACCACCTGTGCACTAAAGAAGGGAAACATAAGTGCATTTTCAGTTAAAGCAAACTGGGGCTCACACCCAACTGCCCAAACAAAATTACAAAAATGGGTCTCCAGCTTCTTCCGTGCACTTGTTTCTTCTCTAGTCCACAGGCTCTGAGTAGAAGCTTGGCTCCTTGCCCCTCATCTCTTTTCTATCCCTATCTCTCCTCTTGCATCTCCACCATGAACAGGAGAGCCAAATGCCCGAGACTCCCCAGCATTCTGTGCCACTTCCAGGGTCATGCTGGCTGGAAGAGTGACAGCAATGGGTCCCCTTCACCAAGCTACCTCACAGAGTATTTCCTCATTCTGCTTTGAATTGTTGTAATCTAGCAGCCTCAAGGGAATTTTAGGAAATAATTAAAAATATGAGATAGGCAGGGGGGAGTGGGGAAAGGGAAATTGTCTTTCAATGGATGTAGAGTTTCAGTTCAGCAAATGAAAAGTGTCTAGAGATCTACTGCACAGTGATGTGCATATATTGTAATGCTGCTGTATTGTACATCTAAACTGGTTAAGATGGTAACTTTGATGTGATATGTTTTTACCAAAAAAAAAAAGTATGAGGCAGGTCCGTTTTACGTGTCAGCTTGGCTAGGCTAGGGTCCCCAGTTCTTCAATCAAATGGTGATCCAGAGTTGCTGTGAAAGTATTTTGTAGAAGTGATTAAAGTACATGCTCATAAACGGAGACTGTCCTAGATAGTCAGGGGGCTTGATTCAATCAGTTGAAAGGCCTTAAAAGCAGAGCTGAGACTTCCCTGAAGAACAATGTCTGCCTGCGGAAAGCAGCTTCACCTCGTGTCCAAGAGGCCCAGCCTGACCTTCCTGATGGCCAGCCACGCGCATTTCAGATAACCCTCAGATTCTCAACTTGCCTCACCAGCCCCACAATCATATACGCCAATTCCTTACAATAAATCTCTTCATATATAATTCCCACTGGGCTGTTTCTTTGGATGAACCCTGATACAGGAGGGACAGGAGACTCTTGACTTTTCTTCCTTTTTGTCATAGAATTATACGGCAGCAAAGAATGACGTAGGTTTCCACTGACATATATTTTAGGCCTTGCCCAGTCCAGGCTTTCCTGTGGCTAGGCAGACCACAGTAAAAATAATCCCCTCAGTGGGGTTCATTCTCCTATTTTCTACTAACCCCCAGTCTTTGACATTTGCCCATTATAGTTGTATATTCATAAGACTTCACAAAGGATAGGCGCTCTCCAGACAGATGATTCTCAATCCTGGCTTTAGAATCCCCTGGTCAGCTTTAACAATATTGTTACCTGGCCCCAAACCAGATCATATGGACCTAAATCCTGCAGATGGGGCCTAGGCACCATTTTTTATAAGCTCCTGGATGACTCTGTTGTGAGCCAAGGTTGACAGGGATTCAACTGGCCAGTTGTAATTATAATTTGAGTGTCAGCTGAAATCACTCTGCCCTCCATAATCTAGATAAGATGATCTGAAACCCATTCACCACTTTTGAAAAGCCCAATGTCCTTGCCAAGGTTTCTTCACAATTACCAGGGCACTTATGGTTCTAAGGTAGGGTTGACAGATTTAGCAAATAAAAATACAGGATACCAATTGCAATTTATTGGAAAAGACTGAATAGAGGACAGTTAGACAAATGAGTCCTGACCAAGTTAACCCAAGGACACCCCTCAATCCAGACTTTTCTCACTGAACTGGTTTGATTAATTGAGTCTACCTTCAATCTTATATGTTCTGTTAGGGTCCCAGAGAGATTAATTCAGATTACATCTCACCTCCTGTCCTAACAGTCACCCTTGTGGGTGAAGTGACTTTACTGGAGGTTTGTGGAGGAAAAGGGTGTTAATATTGCAGCAACACAAACAACTGAGATTGAACAGAGGAAGCGTGCTCTACATAGCTACTGGCACTTCACTATGTTGGTTAGCCTTTCCTCTCCTCTACCCTCGCTTCTCTACTCTACTCTTCCCCAAGTCCAACTTCCCACTTCTTTCTAATGGAAAGTGGTTTAGCAACCCCTTTTAAGCTGGATTACCAAAAACTGCACAGTCCTTTAGCCTGACTGGTTAGTTGAAATGTACAGTGTTACTAAGTCAGCCTTTGGAATTCCTATAGTTTTCCAACATATGCTAGTGATCACCATTACCTGGCCCTATTAAATGTACAGTTTCTGACTTCCAGCTCAGATTTAGAGAACAGAGCTGATGGGGGTGATTTGAATGATCACCCAGTTTAAGAAACGCAGGTCTAAGCACTTAAATTAAAATGCACACAGAGGCATTTCCATATGGAAGGACTAACATGAACTAGTTTTATTGACTCTTCCTAGAGTGAAGATCCAGCGTGGTAGCTCACCTTACATCCCGGGGTCTAATTCTCACCTGTTCGGTAGGTGGCTGGGCTAGAATGATCTCTAAAGGTTCTCCCAACGCCAGCTTAGATCCTGCACCATTAGATCCTATAACAAGGCTTCCAGACAACAATCTAGGGACTGACACATGGGAGGGAATAAAGCCAGGAAGAGATCAATTTTAAACAGCCACAGAATGAGAAGGAAAGGGCGCAGTGACTAAGAGCACAGATGGGGATCTCAGCAACTTCGGATCACTGTGCCTCAGGACGGTCTTGCCTAGGACCACCCCTTTAACTCTTCATATAAAAATTAATGATCAGATGTTCCCAATATGTCTAAAGGATAGGCCCGCCTACTTCCACTCCCACTAGAAATCCTTGCCATGAATGTTAAAGGAAGGGATGTGATATCACTGAAGTTCTAATGAAGCAAGCTGTTTCATTACCCAAAATACCCCCACTTTCTGCCTAGCACACATTTAACATATACAAGCAGTTGACTCAGCTCAGAGGCGCAACATTTGGAAAATGATCTGCAGACACTTTTTTAGATGTGCCGTGAAGAGTATGCCAGATTCAGGATTAGGGACCATAAAGGGCACAGAGAGAGAAAGGTCTGGTTAGAGGACATTTATCCATCCTTTAAAAAATGGTTGCTTATCATCCCAATGCAGATTTCCCCCAGTTACTCCATTACTTGGAAATGATTTGACATGAGAACAGATTTTGAACTCAGATATGAAAGCTTCCAAGCACTCATGCAAAATAAAAAGATTAAGTGGTAAAATGCCCTTTATACCCACTGTTCAAATAAAACTAAGATTTTCAAGAAGAATATCTAGAATACTGATAGAAGTTCCAAAGCAATAATTGCAACTGTTCCAAGGAAATGCAACCAAACTATTAAAACACTGGTAACCAAGGGAACATTAATTCCATATAAAATTTTTAAAATAATAGAATGTGAGCATAGTGTGTTAAAAGAAGAATATACTGAGAATCTCTTTTATAAAGAGTTTCCTAAAGGAAAAGGAGGGGAAAAATTGGAAGTGAGGAAAGGAGGCAAGCTGTGTGCTCTTCTGTGGGGTAGCTGGATCCCCAACCAGGCACAGTAAGATCCATGTCTGAGGAGCCCCTGGGAGCGGCCAGAAGAGAGAGTGAGAGCAGGAAGGAACCAGGAGTCAGAAGGCCTGAGCTGCACCTCTGTGGCCATGGGCAAGGAACTTGGCTGCTGTGCCTATTTCCTTATGTATAGATTGAGTGTTGTGCAATGGCAATTTGCAGTATGGTTAAAGGATTAGAAATCCTGTAGAAGTCCATAGCTCCTTGTAAGCACACAGTAAATAGTAGCTACTGATAAGACCTGAAATCCTCATTATGTTTTATTATTACTATTCAGTAGAGGCCTTCTAGATGCATGCATCCTATAAACTGTCAGGTGTTCCCTATCTAGGAGCAATCAAATGTCTCTAGTAATATGTCATCAGGCCTGGTTTTGCTGATCGAAACCAACATACAAATGTCAGAATTTGAAGACTGAGAAACAAGACTGACACATTTCGATGACAGGAAAGGAAGGAGGAAGAGTAGGGACCTATAGCATAGGCCTGTAGAGTGGCTTGGGCAATAAGGTATCAGAATGAGCATCCTGCTTATTCCAGAGAAAGAACGTCTAAACTGAGATAATGAGGCATTGAATACAAAATTGCTTTCTCACAAATGTGTCTCTGGAATTGACTTTACTAAGGACTTTAGAACCTAACTGTCAGAATTTGAACCTTGGCTCCACTACTTCCTACCTGTTTACCTTTGAGCAAGCCACTTAACTCCCTGTGCTTTGTCTTCTCAGACGTACCATGGAGAGAATGCTAGAATGTGTTTCATGAGTTTGTCTTAAGTCTAGCACTGAGCTGACACTATGTAAAGGGCCAGTATAGTTAACATTATTTACTCAGAAAGATCCACAGAAGCCCTGAGTAAACCTTTTAACTACCTACTTGCATCTATTACTATTATTACCTTTAATTTGATACTCTTATTAATTAAATCTCTCAAAATCTTAGGTTAATAAGCCTCAATATTTTTGAGTATAGAGGGCTCCTTTTTCCAACCAGTTTTAAAGATTCACACTTATTAGGTTAACTTTACTAACTGTCCATTGAAAAAAATGCACAAATTTAATAAATTTTCTTAAAGTAGAATTACTATTATTTTTGTAAAAGCAATCAAATGTCTCTAGCAATCAAATATTGATTTGCTAATGGTTTTAAAACTCAAAGAAAAAAACAAGAAAAACAACCCAAAGTTTACTCCAAATCCAAGTACCTAAAATAATAATCACCAACATCACAGTCACATAAATCGAGGCATTCTTCAAGTAGGTAAGGGAAATGACAGATAAATAATTTTAGAAAAGCTGTGGATACTTGAGAAAATATTGCAGAGAATGGAGTTGGAGAAGGAGAAAAGAGAATGGGACAAGTAATGATTCATATAAGGGTTTGATGAAATCTCTTCCAGAACTCTCCCATGTTTTGTCTGTAGGTCGTGGCATCAAAGGAGTCCAAATCAGTGTGGTGGACAAGACAGAGAACTTCACCACATTTGGTTCTAATCCCATGTGTTAGAGCTCCTGTCCTGAAAGCTAGAATTGCTCTAATGCAGCATGTCCTGCCATCCACATCAACCCCCCGGGCTGATCCTGACTTCAAAAGGCAGCAGCAGAAGAAGCCATGGCCATTTTGCTGAATACAGTCAATAAAATTTAAATCACTTGAAGTTCGATTCCAAATAAATGTTTCTACTCAAAGTGTGTTCTCATAGATCACCACTGATGCTGGCATTATTGGAAGCACTTGGAGTTTTACCCCTAAAGAAAGCAGGCCCATGAAGAGTTGGGGAGGAGGGTGGCCACAGAATTACATGAACCAAGCTGCCACAGAGATTTAACTACTTTTGAGAATCATACATAAAAGAGAAGGAAGAGAATAGGAGCAGGATGTTTAAAATTATCTGTGTACAAATAGAATCTTGTCCACCATTTGTGATCCAGAATAAACAAATCATGTTTCTTCTGTTGTATTATGGCACATTGTTCATTAACTCACAGTTAAAATATTTAATCCTACTTTTAGCCATGGAATGTTCCAAACATTTTGTAGAAAATTGGAGTCCCTTCAGAGCTACAGCTTCATGCATTTTACTAAGCAATTTATATTGTAGGATCTTCTGGTGGAGCTACAAATACTTTCTATAAACACTGGCAAATATATCTGCCACTAGATGGTTTTAAGTATTTTAATGAATGTATTAATAACTTACTCTTTTAAATTACCCATTTCTATCTCTGATCTAAAGGATGTGCCCTAGAGAGTTTCTATTTAGTAAAAGATTTAAAGCTTACCAAAGGCCAATTTTGCCATATTGATCAACCCTTATGTGGAGACAGACTTTAGGGCTGTATTTAAGGTTAGATGAAGTCATAGGGATGTACCCTAATTCAATAGGATCATTGTTTTTATAAAAAAGAGGAAGAGAACCCAGAGATATCTCCCTCCCTCTCTCCCTCCCATCTCTCTCTTTCCTGCACATGAACAGAGGAAAGTCCTTGAGAGAACACAGCAAGAAGGTGCCTATCTACTAGAAATCACCATACACCAGCCTTGATGGCACCTTCATCTTGGACTCTTAGCCTCCAGAACAGTGAGAAAATAAATTCCCGTTGTTTAAGCCACCCAGTCTGTGGTATTTTGCTATGGCAACCCTACATAATACACTCCTTAACAAGGAATTCCGAGGTAGTACAATAAATGTCATAGAAAGGGGAGGAAGCCCGGGATGCTGAAGGCACACAGGAGAAGCACATACCATGGGTTTGGGGCAGGAGGGCTTTGTGGGGCCAACACTTCCGAGACATACAAGATGGGCTCAAGGGGCCTTTCTCCAGATGTGATCTGTGGACATGTGGGAGACTCTGAGAGCCTCGCAGAGGAGTCCTTCCTGTGAAGTCTTCCCTTTTCCAACTATTATGGGTTGAACTGTGTTCCCCAAACAGGTGTGCTGGAGTCCTAACCCTGGATGCCTCAGAATGTGACCTTATTTGGAGATAGTCTTCACAGAGATAACTAAAAATGAGGTCACTAGAGTAGGCCCCAATCCAACGTGACTGGTGTGCTTATAAAAAGGGGACATTTCTCACACCCACACCCACAGCACGTACGCGGGGAGACTGCCACATGAAGACTGAAGCAAAGTAACTCCAGAAGGAGAGGCCCGCCAAGGGAGTACAGCCCAGCCAACACTTCCATCTGAGACGTGCGGCCTCCAGAACCGAGAGGCAATAAACTCCTGCTGTCTAAGCCACTGAGTTCGTGGTGCTTTTTACCACAGCCCTAGCGAACTAGTACACCAACTACATGTCTGTTTGAGGCCAGGTTTTTCATGTGCTTCAACCAAAACAGCATATTGCAGAGCGATACGAAATCAAAGGCCGACATGAGACTCCAGGGTCCTCTGCGGAGCCCAACAGTAAAGACATTCGCAAAAATGTAAAACGATGCCACTCTTCTCACTAAATTTTTTGTCTTGTCAAATATAGTCATTTCATGTTATTTTTGCTGTCGTTACAGTTATTTTAAAATAATCAAGGAATAACTATTTTTAAATGTCTTAGTTTTGATTGTTATTACAGTAAATATTGTAGCTATGACCCCTATCAATCAGAATTCTTTGAGGCCCTCAATAATTTTTAACAGTTTAAAAGAGTTCTGAGACAAATGAGGGTGAGGGCTTCCACAATCAAGTGAGCCAGGGAAAGAACATGGCAAAACACTGCCTAAGACCATCTGCACCAGCATGTGTCAAGGCCGGTAACACAAAAGGCACAGCAAGCTCGGTGTAAGTGGAAGGCAGGACTCAAGGGGGCACAGAGATGGCAGAGGGGTGTAGAAGCCAGACCACAAAGGCCTGGTATCATTTGTTACAGAGTTTAGTTTTAAGCAAAGAAGCAAAGGACTGACCAGCAATTTTTGTTTAAGAAAGGTTCCTGTACATGCAGCAGAGAGGATGAATGGAGGGGGCAACACTGAAGATAGGGAACTAGTGAGGAGGTTAAGTAACTAAGAAAAGACAAAATAGTGCTGATGGAAAGGGAGAAATACCTGACTCATTAAAGAGACATTGAGTTGAATTGGAAGGACTTGGGGTTGCTCAGTGTGGAAGGGAAGAGACAGAGGCATTTAATTCAGAATAACACCTAATTTCAGACTTGGGCAACTGAATGGTTAGTAGTACCATTGAGGGATGTAGGAAACAAAGACAGAGGGTCAGGTTCAGAGGAGGAAAAGTAATGAGGCTTGCAGAAGGTGTCTCTCAGATGTCTCAAAGACAACCAAAAGGAGCTGCCTAGTAAGCCTGAGCTCGAGAGAGAGGTATGGTTGCATATACACACCTGGGAAATACCTGTACATAAATTATGATGAAATCAGGGATGGATTAAAGTATTGAGGGCAAATATAGGAAGTACAAAGGCAGGAGGATCAAAGATGGGGAGCCCTTGGAATACCACTGTCGAGGAAAGGGCAGAGAGAGAAGGGCCCCGAGAAAGGGGCAGTCAGAGAACCAGGGAAAGTGGGTGTCACAGGAGCCCAGAGAGGTGAGAACTCCAGGAAGATGGTCTCAACAAGGTCGGTGGACAGGCCAGATAAGGAAGAACTGGAAATTATCCACCAGGGTTAATATAAAGGAAGAAATTTTTACTTTGGTAATAGAAATTTCAGTTGGATAATATCTTTTCTCTCAAACAAATACATGTTTATATTCATAAAAAGCTCCTCCCCATTCACTTAACCCCTATTTATAACAATTCAGTTTACTGGTTTAAATGAGATCTGAGGTACTTTCTGGGGGAAAGAATTAATTCCAGCATGTTTATAATTAGAGTTCAGACACACAGACACACACCTGAAAGCGTAAGAGAAGAGGTAGGTATGGGATGATAGGGTAAATAAAGGAAATCAGAGTCCATGAAAGAAAGAAAGGGCCCCTCAGAAGAAATTCCCTCTGTGGGAAGAATTTTGGTGGCATATGGCCCTGTCTGTCCACTATGACAGCCACTAGCCACACGTGGCTGCTGGGCCCTTGAAATGTGGCTAGTCCAAACTGAGATACGCGGGAAGTGGAAAAATACACACTGAGTTTTGAAGATTTGGACTGGAAAAAAATTCTACAAAATATCTCAGAAATAGCTTTTGTACTGATTATATACTGAAATGATAATATTTTTAATATACTGGGTTAAATCAAATGTATTATGAAAATTAATTTTGTCTAATTCTTTTTACCTTTTTAAGGCAGGTACTAAAAACATTGAAATTAACATGTAGCTTGTATTATATTTCTTTTAAGCAGAGCTGGTCTAGGTAGACTTAGCTATAGAAACTGAAGGTCAACAGGAAATTGTGTATCTGAATATTTTTAAAGTATCTGGCTTGTTAATCTCTTTAATACTTTGGAGCATTTCTGCTTTGGGACCACCCTTATACCAACTGAGCATATAACGGAAGGAGGGAGCAGTGTCTCTAATTTAAAAAAAGGCTGAGGCCCTATAGGAATAGTACAGTTCAAAGACCATGAGGACAGACAGCCTTGAGGGGCTGCCCAAATTGATTCAAGAACCTCTAGGACTCCCAAAACACTAGCTGGAGATTATAAAAGGAGCTAGAATTCCTGGGCAAGGAGCCAAGTAAACGTGAACTTATTCACAGCCTCAGGCTGGTGAAATCAGAGGACATTAAAGGCCACACTGACTACTTGAACAGTATATCTGATTGGAGCCATTTAGCTGCAAGAAAAGTTAACTCAAAGTACTAAAACAATAAAGGAATGCCTTATATTACAGAAAATTCAGAGAAAAGGCAGGATCTAGAGTTTGTTGATTGACACAATTCAGAATTGTAAGGATCCAGTTTCTTTTGGTCTCTTCCCACGTATACTATCAGAGTCTTTGTAATGCACTGTTTCCAATCTTTTTCATGGTTATATAATTGTCACTGGTAGTATCCAAAACTACATGCTTGTTTATTTACATCCATTGAGAGCAGAGTGACTTTCCCTGTCACTTTCTTAAGAACAAATAACATTCCCCACATCTACCCACAAACTCTGCTTGTATCTCATTGGCCAGACTTGGGCCATATGCCAATTCTCAAATCAATCACTGGCCAGGATGATGGGATTCCACTCAGACCAAGCAGATTCCCTTTTCCAGAGCTAAAGGGCAGCATCCCCAGAGGAACTTGTCTTGCAAGAGGGTGAGGTGGAAACCTGAAAACATTCAGCTTCTGTCAGGAAGCCAGAGGGCAGGGAACTCTGCTGAGTAGGCAACCCACAGTGTCCACAGCGACTCTGTTTAAATACAAATAAGAAGGAGCCAGTAAGGGAAAAAGCTTAAAAACACAAAAGGATGAATAATATGTCCAGCCAATATTCAGTCCTGAGCCAACTTCCCTCAGCCTCATATCAGCCCTGAAACTGGTTTGGCTCAGGGAAAAACCACCTAATTTTAAGTGGCCAAATCAATAGGTCATTGTGAAAGTTAAACCATTGTAAAAACAGATATTCCATTTCAAAGCTGAATGTCAATGACTTCCAAAATATCTGTTGTTTGGTATCTGTTGTTGGACCTCTGCTGTCCCTGCTTATTTGCATAAATAATGGTGAAGAATCAAATAATCCTTACTCAGCTGCCTGCTCCATTTCCAGAAGACATGCTTTGCCCATCTTTATGTTCCATTTCTGCCTTCCCATGGTCCCCACGCTTTTCAGACCACAGTAACGAAAGTGTATTCTCTTGTGTCTATTTTCCAAGCCTCATTTGCTACAGACGGTCCATGATCTAAGAGGAAAGAGTAAGCTTGTAGGATTAGGGTTTGCTTTGTAACTGAGCAGGAAACAAAAGATGTCCTTTACTTACTGTTGTGTTTATCACAAAAACAGCTTGGATTTTAAAATCCTTGGCATTAAATATTCTAATTCCCCCACATGACTCCTTCTGTAGCAACCCAAAGGTCAAGACATACAGAAGGAATTGGAACTCCACAAAGTTTTCACTTCATTGAGCACAATGAAACACAATGAGAGTATACAGTCAGGGCTAGTAATTAAATGAAGCAAATCATGCTGACATGGCTCTAATCAACTCATGGAATTTTGGAGTTAAAAGAGAACTTCAAGACAATCTAGCTCTCTGTGATAGGCAAAATAATGCCCTCCACTCAGGATGTCCATGTTTTAGCCTCAGGACCTGTGAATATGTTATATTACATGGCAGAGGTAATTTATAGATATTATTAAGGTAACAAATTTGAGGTAGAGATTATGCTGGATTATCAGCAAATTCCTTTAAGTGAAAGAGGAAGGCAGGAGGGTCAGAGATGGGATGTGCTGATGGGAGCAGAGGTCAGAGTTGCTGGCTAAAAGGGGCCCTCCAGCCAAGGAATGCAGACAGCCTATGGAAGCTGCAGAAGATAAGGAAACTGAGCCCCCCAGAGTCCCCAGAGGGAATGCAGCTCTGCCAAAGCCTGGATTTTAGACTTCTGACTTTAGAACTGTAGGAGAATAAACTTGTGTTATTTTTAGCTACTCTTTTTGATCTGTTACAGCAGCAATAGGTCACTAATACACCCTGCCACCTCATTTTCTAAATGACTCCCTCCTCCCAGTATTTGCCACACCCTGAGACTCTTGCACTTTCTTCTATTACTGTACGTACCACTACAGTGTAGTAATATTTTTGTTGGCTATCTAACTAGACTCTGAGCATCTCTATGGCACAGACAAACTATCTTTTCCTTTTTTCATCTCCAATAAAACCAAACACAGGTTTCTGACCCACAGAAATCATTTCATAAATATCTGTTAGCTGGAAGGAAGCCAGGAAATAAACACACACACACACACACACACACACACACACACAATTGGGGCCCCATCTAAATCTCCTCAGTGGATCCTCAATCACAGGGAACTAATGACAGCACCCTCCAACTTCACAGTCTGTGTAACCCTCATGCAATAACTGAGAAAAATCTAAGAAAAATCAACAGCAAGATTTCTTTCTAACAAGGGTATGAGATGTGAATGCAGGGATACAGCTTTGGCTTTTGAACTTCAGGATGGTATGGGTCTGTACACCTGAGCAAGGATTGTAGGTAACGCCCAATATGGCCTTAACAGAGAATATTCACAGGGAAAAACATGGATCCTCTCTGCCGAATCCCTCCATCCTTCCACAGTGGAGACAGGAAATCCTTCCACACAGAGCAGCTCAGTAACCGAAACTCCATTCCCTGTGACTCTGGAGTTGAGCTTTCCTCGGGCCTCACTCTCAGGCCACTGCAGCATCTGTATGGCACCTCTTGGGCCAGAGGTGAGCCAGAAGGGTGCAAACCAAAAGCCCCGGAAGGGCTCCCAACAGGACTGTAAAGGACGCTGAGGGCACAGCCTCAGAGGAAGCCTCACTTTGTTGCTGAAGTCAAGAAGTCCAGATCAGGGTGAGAATTTTGAGAAAAAGTGAAAAGGGTCAGAAGGCAAGAAGCCATGGAAAGGAGAGCTGATTTAAGTTAAATCAGAAAGGAGTAAGAAAGCTAAAGCCATTGCCTGTGTGGGAGGCTGCAGAGGTCAAGGCCCATTTAGACTGTCTGGGGAACAGGTAGGTGGCCAGCCAGTTTTTGAGTCAAACGGTCTCAGAGTTTGTTATCTTAAACTGTGGGGCCAAAATGCTGCAGGACTAACAGAAGAGGTATCAAGGAGGTGATAATGAGCCCCAGTTTTCTATGAAGAAATAATGTTCTCCAAACTGGGCTGGCTTTCCAGTCTCTCACCTGATCTGGGAATAGACCTGTGCTCTGGAACAGAGGGTGGGCTTAGTGAGCCATGGCTTCTCCCACCCAGTCCTCAGGACTTTGTACTAGAGTTGAGTGTGACCCAGCCAGGCACTGTCCTTTACCCAAGGATTTTTCAGATAGTTGTTGGGAGAGAACTATTTCTGTCTTCCTTGGCACTGGCTATAGGGGTGTGGTCCAGGCTGCACCCAGCCACATTCTCCCACTCTCCCCAGTAAGAAGCAGCTGGCACAATGGAGTCAAGCTTCAGAGAGAAGCAGAGATGAAAAGGAGACTCCTGGCATGCTCAAACCCTTGGAGGTTCCAGAAGTCACCCTCATCTGGTTAGTTCTTCCTTGAATTCCACGAACTATACCAATGACTCTCCCTGAGCTGAATCTGCTTGAAATAAGTTGCCCATCACTGTTAACAAAAAGCCTGGCAAGTATACCGGGTATAGTTATAGCCAACCAACAAAAAGCCACACCAAGCTTCTCTAGGCTCCTGCTTCCCCACAGACCATATTCTCTGGACAGGAGCCCTCCCCTCCTGGAGGACCACCTCACCTCTGCCCTCGGGGTTAACCTCTTGGATGCGAGGTGCAGGTGCTGCCAAGACCCCATTTTTGGTGTCCCCAGAGCCACATAGTATGGAGGAGAGCAGCCTACTGCAGGAAACAGGCTGTGGGGACAAGTATTTTATATACAAATACTTCTCTTAAGAAATGCTGAGGAGTAAGCATGACAAAAGTTTCTCCTCTTCTCAGTTTCACCAGCTCTTGCTGCTGTTGTTCCAGAATATTGTATGGCAGATAACACACACAGGCCAAACATTCATGAGGATGTTCAAATAAAGAGGGAGAGAGGGGAATTTCTTGAATAATAACCTTTTATTTGGTCAACCAATGAATCGCCTATTTTGGCTGGAGCAGAGTCACTAACAAAGTTTCCAGCTTCTGAGTTCTGCTTTCATTCTTTCCAGCCTCTCCCACTGAAGGTCCAAAGGGTGTCTCCAGCCCTTGGAATGAGTCCCCACCCACCACCCCCATATGCCTGAACCTCAGAATGCATTGACCAAAGCAGCAAATTAATCTGAAAACATTTCCTGAGGCCCCATCATTGCGAGGTGCTGCATTCAACTCCGGGTTCCCAGGGATGTGTTTGTTCGGTGTAGTCCCTGATTCCAAGGAGCCAATAAAAACAACAACAATAACGATAGCAGCTAACATTTACTGAGACCTCCCCATGTGCTGAGTCCTGGTGGAGGAGCTAATCTAAATGCCAGAAGAGACCAGAAAAACACTGGAATTATCACTGTCCCCATTTCGTAACTGAAGGAAGAGGAACTTTAAGAAAAACTGTCTTGCCAAGTGACTGGGATTCCAACTCAGGTCTGAATTCTAAGTTTCTGCTCTTAACCTCTTGGCTTAAGAGACAAAAACTCTGTTTATAAGAGGCAACTTAGAGAGGATAGAGATGATAGAGACACACACATACACATGCAGTGCACAAGTGTGGTGACATGTTAACACTTGGAGAATTTGGGTGAAGGCATATGAGGGTTCTTTGCACTGGCAACTTTTCTGTAAGTTTGAAGTTATCTCAAAATAAATTTATTTAATAAAAAAGTATGCCTATCTGGGGGCACTCTCACTATCGTTGAATATTAGCTGAGTGTTTTTTTCACCTGGGTTGATTGGATAAGAGAAATTTCTAATTTCTGTTTCTTTGTTACATTTCTTCATAATAAACATTAAGTTTTTCATATTTTTTTATTTTGGTATCATTAATATACAATTACATGAGCAACATTGTGGTTACTAGATTTCCCCCATTATCAAGTCCCCACCACATACCCCATTGCAGTCACTGTCCATCAGTGTAGTAAGACGCTACAGAGTCACTACTTGTCTTCTCTGTGCTATACTGCCTTCCCCGTGGCGCCCCCGACATTATGTGTGCTAATCGTAATGCCCCTTAAGTTTTTCATATTTTTATTTGCTGTTTATATTGTTGACTTATAGTTGATTATCTGTGATGTTTTCCACTTTTTCTAATGGGTAGTACAAGGGATACTGTGGTGCCCCACCCAGATCCCATCTTGAGGGCAGATGCGCTCCTGTCCCAGCTGCTGGGACTCTCTGCTGCCGGCTCCCAGCTGCATCCCGCACTGGGAATCCCCTCCACTCGCGGGAACTGTCTCACCCCTGGTTAGTCCCTCTTCCAGGCGAGAGCCCATGACCAGTGACAGCCTAATGTGGTAATATGAAGGCTTGACTCCCCCGCCTGAGCTGGACAACTCTGAAAGGCTATCCCGGCTCCCAATAAAATGGAGTAAGACCTCAGTCACAACGCTGGGCCTACAGCATCTCCCTCCGCCTAGTCACATCTCATTTCCCCAAAGAGCCCTCCCCAGCGAGCCTTCTGCACACAGCTGTCCATCTTAGAACCTGTTTCCTGGAAACCCGGGCATCTTTTACTTATTGGTGCGCAATGGTAAGAGCTACAATTACAAATTGGTTTTAAGAGAATGCAAAATGTTCACTGTTAACCCACTTACTGTTATCACTGATCTATTTTACATTACTTTTATCTAACAGTTACAGAGAACCTGCTATGTGTTTGTATGTTCCAACTGATCCTCATGAGCTTAACCACAAGGGCATGAGCTCTGAAGTCCAGAACCTGCCCATGTTCAGATCCAGATGCATCACTTACCAAACCTAACCTCTCTCGGCTTCAGTTGTCCCATTGATTAAGTGTGGATATTAGCTCCTACCTCTTTTGGGAGGTGATTAAATTACTTTATAATGTAAAGATGATTCCTGCTATAGAAAACAGATGATGATGATTTTCATGATCACCTGATGACATAGCCTGTGTCACTGCCTAGGCTATTCCAAGTACCCAAGGGCACACTAACTCTTACATATACCTTAGCTTACAAATATAGCATAAAAGAGTACAAAATAGCTATCAGGAGTCCAGGAGCTTACAGCTTTTGTTAATATTACATCTCACAGTTCTATACCAATGTATAAACATCTCATTAAAATCCCATTCCAACCAAAATTTGTGTGCTCAAATAACTAACTGTAAATAACTGAAGGCATATTCATAATATACTAAGTTTTCCATGTATAAGCTTGAATGATATACAAACATGCTTGGCATTATCTTGAATTATGTTTCAAGGCACCTAAGACTCTATACTTAAAATCCATTTTATTATATTTAGGCTAAACATGGATTGCAAGGTGACATACTGACAGAGTACTTCTGTGTTTCTTCTAGAAAAAAAAGACTTGCATGCAGGGACAGTGACTGAACAATTACGTGAAGTTGAAGGCTATGACTAAGGTTACTGTTGTCAAATAGAGGGACTGAGTATGAATAAAGTATTATTTAAAATCTGTATATCAATTTTTTGCAGTTGATGCTTCTTCCAGTATTCCAAGCATAATTCATGCAATTTATGCTCTAGTCATTCCTTTATATCTGAAATACATGGGAAGAAAAGTAAATGCCAAACTATGCATCTCTTTAAATTTCAGCATTACAAATTTTCAATTTGTGGGTTTGGGAAGAACAGTGTTTCCCACATTTATTTACTGGGACATAAGCATGCACTTGGAATGCTCCATGGCCTGAGACAGGCTCACCCACAGAACGGTGTGCACCTACCTCCAAGCTAGATCTGGGCTTGAAAATAGTTACTCGTTTCATTGCCCCAGTAGCCACAGTGAGGCATTTATAATGCTCACATACAGGAAGTATTAGCTCATTAAAATTAAAGTAACTAATACAACCCCTCACTGTGCAAGTTACTTAGCCTTTTAGGTAGGTTACGTAGCCTCTCTGACCATCATTTCCCTGATCTGTAATATGTGGGTAACAATAGGACCTAACTCAGGGGGGCGCTGTGAGGCCCCAATGACTTAATAAATGTAAAGCTCTCACCACGATACCTAGAACATAATAACATTATATGTGCTAGCCGTTATAACTTTATTATCATCATCATCGCTATTATTAAATATAAGCTTTATTCCATGTACCTTATATAAGCAAAGTGAAATCTATTTATTTACACCATGCTATGATTCAATCTTTTCTTCTAATTCACACTGGATTTTCTCCCTCATCTATGTTTGTGAGGTTTGACTATTACACTTAACTTTCTGACCTATTTATAATATTACAGTCACTTACTATGAGATTTTCAAAGCTATTAAATAAAGCCTCATAATTCTTTCTGTAACAGAGCAAAGAAAACGTTTAATTCTTTTAATTGGAGACATTTGTTCTATTCCTAATTGAAGAATTGTAAAACCCCAAAACTGGAGAGACTAAAAATAGAGTTCATTTTACTTCTTTCTGGAGCAAATTTTGGGGATAATGAAACCAAATTTTAGGATAATTACCAAGGCTAATCATAGGTTATTACACTTGGAAAATACTTGTTTCCTAAATTCAGAAGTGCTGAGTTTTTTAATCTTTTATTTCATGCAGAGGAAACAAATAATAAAGACAAATGATGCAAGTCAATACAGCTTGAAAGTTAACATTCTTCCCTTCAGCAGGAAATAGTGATTTAAACTTAACAGTACTAAAGGAAAAGGACTCAGCACCTCAAGCAGATAATAGTAATTGGTGAAAAACACTCTAGAAAAGACTAGAGTGGAAGAAAAGGTGGGTAGGTGGCACCATAACAATCAGAAGCCCTTTGAAACTGCACCAAACTGTTCCCTTGGCATAAATTGTAGGCTCAGACTGCCTCAGAAGGGGTGATTTGCTCTGCAAAAGTTACAGATCAAAATGCAGGATCCTGGTGGCTGTGACATCAAAGTCTCCAGCCTGCTTCTGTCTGCTCAAGTGTGGAGATGACTGCACAAGGTCCAGGGTGAGAGAAAATGGGTAAGCCCACCAGAGAGGTCTTCAGCTTTCCCTTTACATGCTCATCTCAGCCTCAGTGCTTTACTTCCACATTCCCCAGCAGTGGCCCTGTCTGCTTTTGAAACTCCTCTTCCCTAACAAAATGAGGGACTCTTGTCATGATTTGTACTTCGAAGTTCATTCACACTACCTTCTATCAGCTCTCATCTAAATTTCCATCTTCAAGCCTTTTATCTCCATTTAGAGAATATGAGCATTGGGCCCCTGTGAGAGGAGTTTAAGAAGCTGTATTAGGTTCCCATTGCTGCTGTAACAAACTACCGTACAATGAGTGACTTAAAACAATGTCAATATATTATCTTCCAGTTTTAGAGATCAGAAGTTCAAAATAGGTCATCATAAGAATTGTGTTCTTTTTGGAGGCTATAGGGGAGAATCCAACTCTTGCCTTTTCCAGCTTCCAGAGGTGGCCCATATTTCTTGCTCACGGCGACATTAACCTGAGCTCTGTTTCCATCTTCACATCTCCTTGTCCACTCGGACCTCCTGCCTCCCTTTTATAAGGACCCTCGTGATTCCATTGCGGCCACCAGGATAATCCAAGATGATCTTCCAAGATCCTTAATTTAATCACATCTGCAAATATGTGGCCATTTATAGTAACATGTTCACAGGTTTCAGGGATTAGGATTGGACATCTTTAGGGGTGGGAGGAGAAGGGGGTGCATTATTTCACTCACCACAGAAGCTGGTCCCTGCTTAGCAGAATATGCCTCAACACTGCTGGCTTCGTATAGCCTGGGACCTGGAGCCCTCTCTGCCTGTACTCAAACCAGCCTGTTCTCATATTCTCTCCTTTTCTCCAGTCCTTTCTAATTCGTTTGCCCCGAGACTGCTAAATACCTATCATCTAAAACTTCAGTCTCACTGTGATACTCCCTTTTCCCTGTGGCTTTAACTGTGACCTGGTTCTACCACATCGGTCCCTGCCCCATCCCACCCCCACCAGATGTATTCATGGTATCTACCCATACTTCTACCCCCAGAATATAGCACCTAGACTGTTGCTACATTCTGCCATCCCACCTTGGCCTAAGAACTGCCCCTACCTGGAGCTAGGATATACAGTTTAAGAAGGTTTAGCTCAGATGGAATGGGCAGCAATGGGAAGAACATAGGCAAGCCAATCCTTTGGAATCTCTCCCTTGATGAAAGGAAAAGGTCACCCTTGATGTCTCTTTAGAAAACTAACAATATATTAAAGAAAATAAAACTAAAAATGAGAAATTTACTTTAGCTCTAAATTTACTTTAGAAACACACAGATAAATATATTATTATCTTCACATGAAGAGTTGATTTTCCATGAATGTGTCAGTTCAACTTGTTTTAAGTTTTATCGGGTTGCAATACTAACCACAACAGGACTACAGAGTAACGAGACTGGTTCACAATCCACAATGGGGATAGGACTCCATGCTGCTTTACTCCACTGTCCCATCTTCTCCGTCCAGGCTCACATAGCAGAACCACAGAGCCACATCTCTGTGAAATGAGAAGTAATGTTGCCAAATAACCTTGCACAGTGCCCACAAAACGTTAGGGCTCCATGGCAGCACCCTAGGTCGCTGTGGCTTCCTTTGGATGCTCCTACTCGTCGTCTCATACAGATGTGTGGAGGACACTACACGGAGATATTCATCTATGTTCTTTTCTTGGGGCTGTGGCACAGACCTCTTTCTTTCCTCCACTTCAATGATCTACAAAACCTCTGAACCCTGGAGGCCCAGCTTCTATTGCCCCATGACGGAATTATAAGCCTTTTTGTTCAAAAGCCTAGACTCCCAGATGTTTTAGAGTTGGAGATAAAAGAAGAGCAAAGAACTCAGTAGGGAGAGTAAAGAGAGAAGACTTCCCATGTGTGAAAAGGAGGTCAGAGGCTCAGGGGCAGCTCTGGAGAGGAAGGCACTCATGTGCCATTTCTGACTCTACAACAGCTAGTTGTGCTTCTCTATAGTCATGGGGCTAACAGGGCACTGGTTGCCTAACCTGACCCAGAGAGAGGGAAGCTGGTAGGAGCATCTGAGAGCTCACCTGGTAGTGGTGTATCACAGATGATGCAGGAAAGGACTCAACTGTAATACTCAGAAAATATTGCAGAGTGTGTGAAGCTAACAACCACCAAACCCCAGACCCAGGCCTTGCTCTGTTATTTGGGGGCCTCATGACTCATCTATCAACCACCCCACAGTATAAGCCTAGGGAACAATGGGGACTCCAAAACCATGACCACAATTAGATACGGCAATATTTTGGCAAACGTGATCATGAAGCCAGATTTATTTTAACTTGGAGAAAAACAAAAGAGAAACAATATAGCATTACTTGCACTTGGGAGTAAATTCATGTTTACCTAAATACATGTAGGAACTAAATTTCATAATTTCACACATGTCCCATACACATATATATATCATTTTTCAGTTTGTTTCTTTTTTGGGGAAGAATTTCAAAAAAGAGAGCTCCTTGTATAAAATATGGGATATGGATTAGAATTTATATTTTTATGAGAGAAATAAAACCTATATGTATATAGTAAAGATAAAAAAATATAGGTACCATTATCAGGGCAATGCAAATCAAAACCACAATAAGGTATCACCTCACACCAGTTAGAATGGCCACTATCCAAAGGACAAATAACAAGTGTTGGCAAGAATGTGGAAGAAAAGGAGCCTTCCTACACTGTTGGTGGGAATGTAAACTGGTATAGCCACTGTGAAAAGCAGTATGGAGGTTCCTCAAAAAACTAAAAATAGAAATACCATATAACCCAGTAACTGCACTTCTAGGAATTTACCCAAAGAAAACAAAATCTCTGATTCAAAAAGATAGATGCACCCCTATGTTTACTGCTGTATTATTTACAATATTGTAAATATTTACATTATTTACAATAGCTATGGAAATAACCTAAATGACCATCAATATATGAATGAATAAAGATGTGGTACATATACACAATGGCATATTATTCAGCCATAAAAAAGAAGGAAATCCTGCCATTTGCAACAATATGGATGGACCTAGAGAGTATTATGCTAAGTAAAATAAGCCAGGTGGTGAAAAACAAATATTATATGATTTCACTTACATGTGGAATTCAAAAACAGAACAAAACAAGCAGTAGACTTATAGACACTGAGAAGTGACTGGTGGCTACCATGGGGGAGGGCGATGGGGAGTGAGTGAGGAGAGTGGGGGATACAGAGGACAAAATCTTAATCATAATATAAGTTGGTCATGGGTTTGGAAGTGCAGCATGGAAAATATAGTCAGTAGTTCTGTAACATCTTTTTATGCTGACAGTAACTGTACTAGTTGGAATGAGGATTTAATAATGGGTGTAATTGATTAGTCACTGTGTTATATACTTCAAACAAATATAATATTGCATATTAACTATACTTCAAAAATTAATTATAAAAAAAGCAACCACATGAAGATGGACAGGAAACCTGCTTGCCACTGTGTCATTTACCCCCACCCTCACCTTTAATTCAATTGATAACCCCAAGCCCTGTATAAAACTTAAGAAACCCTACATGCAAGAGAATGAAACTGGATTACTGTGTAACTCCATACACAAAACTAAACTCAAAATGGATCAAAGATTTGAATGTAAGACATGAAACCATACAATTCTTATTAGAAAACATAGGCAAAAATCTCTTGAACATAAGCATGAGCAATTTTTTCCTGGACATACCTCCTTGGGCAAGAGAAACAAAGTCAGAAATGAACAAGTGGGACTACATCAAACTAAAAAGCTTCTGTGCAGCAAAGGACACCATCAGCAGAACTAAAAGGCATCCCACAGTATAGGAGAATATATCCATAAATGATTCATCCAATAAGTGGTTGACATCCAAAATATATAAAGAACTCATATGCCTCAACACCCAAAAACCAAATAATCTGATTAAAAAATGGGCAGAGAACTTGAACAGACATTTCTCCAAAGATGGCCAATAGGCACATGAAAAGATGCTTCACATCGGTAATTATCAGGGAAATGCAAATTAAAACCACAATGAGATATCACCTCACACCAGTTAGGATGGCCACTATCCAAAAGACAAGAAATAAAAGTGTTGGCGAGGATGTGGAGAAATGGGAACCCTACTACACTGTTGGTGGGAATGTAAATTGGTGCCGCTACTATGAAAAGCAGTATGGAGGTTGCTCAAAAACCTAAAAATAGAAATACCACTCAACCCAGTAATTTCGCTCCTAGGAATTTACCCAAAGAAACAAAATTCCTGATTCAAAAAGATATATGCACCCCTATGTTTATTGTTGCATTATTTACAACAGCCAATATTTATGGAAGCAAAATAAGTGTCCATCACTTAGATGAATGAATAAAGGATATATAGTACATATGCACAATAGAATATTATTCAGCCATAAAAAAAGAAATCCTGCCTTTTGCAACAACATGGATGAATCTAGAGGGTATTATGTTCAGTAAAATAAGCCAGATGGAGAAAGACAAATACCATATGATTTCATTTATTTGTGGAATATAAAAACAAAACAAAACAAAATGAACAAAACATCAGTAGACTCAGAGACACTGAGAAGTGAATGGTGGTTACCATGCAGGAGGGATTGGGCTGAGTGGGTGGGGAGGGGGATAAAGGAGCACAAAAATTCTCAATCATAATATAAGTTGGTCATGGGGACAATATTACAGTAGGGTAAATATAGTCAATGATTCTGTAACATCTTCCTATGTTGACAGACAGTAACCGCACTAGTGGGGGTGAGGATTTAATAATATGGGTAACAGTTGAACCACTGTGTTGTATACTTCAAACCAGCATAAGACTGTATATCAATGACACTTTAATTTTAAAAAAACATGGGAAACCAGTAGCAGGACCAGAATTAACTTTTCAACTTGAATAAAATCAGATTTAATCCTTCCTTTGCACTTGACTCCCATCATTGGCTCATTATTAAGGAAAGAAATTCACCCTGAATTGCACATATGAAGGCCTACTCAGCATTCTTGGAGGATGAACGATGAATCCCACCCCCGAGATCCTAAGAGCACTGAATACATGAACAGCTATGGCTCAAGGAGAAGTTATTTTTTCTCTCCAACCTCTGGCCAGACTTGGGTTGAACACCATGGACCAAGCTCTTGCTCACATCCACAATGCCCTCACTCCCCAGGGGAAGGCTGAGTGGGTTAGCTGGAGTGCAGCAGTCAGCCTCCAGGGCAGCCTAGAGAGGAACCATCTGCACTGAAGAAAAAGAACATGTAACAGGGAGCCCAGAGCCACAGGTAATTCTGAAGAAGAAAGAACTATATTTTTCAACACATGCTAACAGAACTTTAACCTGTGATCATAACAGGCCAAGGATATTTGATGGGAACAAAGAATTAAAAGCCTTCTTTCCTGCTCTCCAAACCAATGGAACCAATGACCTTCAACATTTACTCATTCATTCACCATCCAACAGGTATTTATTGAGAGGCGACTATATAGTAGGTATCATTCTAGAACACGGTCAGCAGTCAACAAGACAAAAACAATCACAAAAATGTTCCTTTGTCTTCCTTATTAAAGTAATATATACTCATTAGGGAAAAATGACAAAATAAAGATAAATTGAAAGGAAAAATCACATGACTCTTCCCAACTTGGAAAAAATATATTGTTAACTTTATGGGATATGTATTCTCTCTTTCAATCTATTTTCAGTGTGTGTGAATCCATATGTACATGCAATTTTTCTCAAAATGATACTATGCTATATATACATAATATTGTGTCATAATTTTTTTTCACTTGCTATATTGTTAGTCATATTTCCATATGTTGCTGTCTGATTAAAGGCTAATGTCCTCATTAAAAAAAAACATAGATAACTCATTAAGAGAAGGGTGAGAGTCTGCCTTTAAAATCAAGTTTACTGGAGGAATTTTTCAAAAATTAGCAAAACTGCTTCATCAAATTCTGTATTTTAAAAATCAGCCCATAAAGAACTCCTTTTACCCCGGGTGGCAAAAGAGGACGTTTGATTGATTCATTCTGTCTTTCTTCCTAGTTTCAGATTTCATAATCTTTTTGCCAAATACTTATACACATTTAAAGTCCTTTCCAGTGATTTATCTTTGTCTTTCATAGATGACAGCCCCACACTGCTTTCATATTTTTAAAAGAAGAAACCTAAGACATCTCAGATGTTTCTCTTTAATGTAATAAGAATTTCCGCATCTTGTTCCAGCCCCTCATTTTACTTTGTTAAAGAAATTGCAAAAATAAATAAAAAATAAAAAAATAAGAGAAAGAACACAGTTACTCAAAAGAATTTACTATTAATTTTCCATGAACTTGAATTCATCTCAGATTCATCAAGATGGAGTAATTACATAACTGATTTGAGAGGGTTCTATACTAGTGTAAAATATGGCGTTTTTTAAAAGGAATATCCCTAGAAAATGCTGTGAACTATTTCAACTTAAATATCTCTACAATTTTAAAGATGAGGCATCTTCCAAAATCTTGGTAATCCATTTACTTACTGTCACCCAGGCTGTGTGGTCCTGGGTGGGAGGAGGGAAGAGAGCAAACTGGGAGTGAGGGTAAGCGGGAGGTGGTCTATAAATAGCACGCAGTGCCATATGCCAGGATCTTACTTTAAGCAGACTTCACATTTTAAAAACTGCTAATGAGACACTAAGATCCCTATAAAATGATTCTTTCCCATAGGATTTCTTTAAGGAACAAGATACTCTATTCCACATCTAATTAGAGAAAAGCAATGTTAAGACGAAGGAGTGAAAGATTACTGAAGAGCCAGGTCTCTGGTACATGAGAAAATATATACACACTTTTTCAGGAATATCTCTACTATATAAAGCATGTCAATCCTATACAAACCACAAAATGTGTGTGTATATATGTTTACACACATACCCATAATAGTGATACCTGTAAAATATACTCCTATTTACAAAGTGGTTCTATACTCACTTTTTAAAAAATCCTTACAACAAACCTAAGAAGGAGAAGCTCAAATGCCCATTTTACAGATGAGGAAATTGAAAATCAGAGCATCAAGAACAAAGAAGCCCACATTCTTTCTGCCTTCAAAATAGATGCTATTCACAGTGCAACCACTGCTGAAAGATGGGTCCTTCCACACCAAGTGTGTCAGGAGCTCTTGTCTCCATCACAAGAGCTTGGCAGCAACTGCCTGCTGCTGTTGGCCCTGGCTTTGGTGAGCCAGCCACTCGGGGCCACCACTGCTTCGTGCTGCCTGCCATGCTGGCCTGGCAACCAGGCTTGTGTACGGCTCTCCTTGGTGAACCCATATCTTTTGAAGCTGTCTCTCATTATGACTTTAATGCCTTTGCTCTGACCACCCTGCCTCAGCAAAGACAGACACCCATATCTGTACACAGCAGTCCGCCATGGAACAGCTCACTGCCCACTTCTCCTGTCTCTTCTCTGCGTCTCTCCTGATTAAACACGTGAAACTAAAGCCCACGGCACATTTGGTGACATCCTCACCGCTGCTGACGCCATCATCGAAGGACTGGTACAAGCATGTAAACCAGGCGGTCTTGGGCATTCACACCCCTCATGATTCCTAGTGCCACCACATTCCCACCACTACCTGACACCCCACGATACACACAAATTCATTTTGCCTCAGTTGGAGAGATGCTAATGTTCCATTCATTTATCTATTCTGAGTAGGTAATTTTTGGCTCTGTAGTTCACATGAATTGGTTTTTTAAACATTAACACTTATATGGCACCTACTATACACTACATGTTGCTCTAAGCACTTCACAAATAATACCTCATTTTATCCTCATAACAATCCATGTCTCCATTTCACAGCTAGGAAAACAGATGCAGGGAGGTGGCTTGCCCAGAATCACTCACTAGGAAGTGGGGGCCCAGCTTTCTTACTGGGAGAATCTAGTTCCTACATCCATCTCTCAACTACTACATTCTACAACCTCCTGGATGGGGTGCATAGAAGGTGATTTTAAGAATAGATGGAAAACAGATAACAGTGCAGAATGAACTGAAGAATATTCACCATCAGGATGAGAAGATTAAAGTGTTCTCAAAAGACTGATAATTAACAGCATAAATTCTCACTCACATATCAAACATTATATAGGAATCTCAGGCTTCCCAAGCTTCTCAACACCTTCGCTTACCTCCCCACCCTCCACACACCAAAAATAAGCAATATGGAAACATCTCACCAGCCATTTTCCTTCCAACTCTCAGCAAGAAAGGGCTTATCTGTAGTATTTTCTGCCCCCTAATGATCAAAATGCAGAGATTATATGGATCCATAAACAAAGGCAAGGCTTTAATAATTTATAAGTAATTGTTTTGTAATCTGCAGTACACAGACACTTCCTTTGAGCTGACAACAAGGAAAAAGAACTCAATAGTTTTATATCACAAATATCTATGACCTTATCGTTTAGATGGGAGAGGATTGAGGGTGTTGTTTTGTTTTGGTGCTTTGGGTTTTGTTTTGTTGCTTAATTTGGCATTCAGATCATGTGGCTTTGCAAGGAAAATCAGTTTGATCCACATTCACCTGTGGTCTTCGGTGCGGCAACACTACATACATCTCATTATTTTCCTTAGGTTTGGGTCTATTTTATCATGATTTAGAGAAAGTGGTAATGTTTTAATTGAGGAATTTATGTTATAATATTGGTCTTTCTCTGGCCTGAAAAGGATTCATTGTCCCCCATTCTGTGCTGCAGCGGCTCCCTCCTTCACTGAGTTACTACTGACCTGTGTTTAACTATCTGGGTGGGCTTCTGGTACTAATTAAACTTCCAGCTCCGCTAAATTCCAGGGAGAGCAAACAGCCAGAGTAACTGGCAGCCGGGATCCTATAACATTTCACCATCACAAAGAGGATGGCTTCAGGGGCGCTTGTGTATTCTTTGTTCTTTAGACCACAAAATTATAAACATCTGATAATAAAGCATCTTTTAATAATTCTGAATAATTTATTGGACTCTTGCTTACAGAAGGGTTCCATTGTTTCTTGACACTTCATTCTACAAGTAGGCAGTGGTTTTGGAAACACATTAAAGACTCCTTCAAATAATATTTTAATCCAAATCCCAGTAAGGATGAGATTTTGAATGCTTAACCTCCAACCTCAGAATTTGAAAAAAAGAGAAAGAGGAAGAGGGAGAGAAAGAAACAATATATAGAGATAGCATGGATCACTGGCTAAAAAAATCTCCTGGAATCCAGAAATTAATATTAATTCCACCTAAGTATTTCACTGGGACCCAAGAAAATGAAAACATCCTGAGACTCTTGCCTCCTAACCCAAAACTCAGAGTTTGGATTTATCAGTTAAAACTAGGTTGGGCAGCATTATAAAAAATATAAATGTGTGTAGATACATAGATTAGATAGATAGATAGATAGATAGATAGATAGATAGATAGATAGATAGATAGATAGATAGATAGATTAGATAGATAGATAGATAGATAGATAGATAGATAGACACAGATAATAACAACAGTGGTATAACCCATAATAGAAGCCTGAGACAAGCAGTTGAGGGCTGACCCAGTGAATCCAGTTAGGGGCCTGGGCTTCCACTCTGTGGCCTTTCTCTGTCTTCACTTGCCAGCTCATGGATTAAGATGGTTCCTTGACCCCAGCTACCATGTCCACATTCCAAACAACAGGGAAAAGGAAGGAACATGTTTCTTAAAAAATACTTTGGAAGTTACAGCACATTTCCATATAACGTTTTGTCCAAATTCAGTCACAAGGCCACACCTTAGTCCCAAAGAAGCAGGAGAAAGTAGACTTTTACCAAGTACCAAAGTACCCAATATGAAAAACCAGACAAGCCAAAAACGGAGTTGCTTATGCCGAGCCCCATGTCTCCAATCCAAGACTTAATTACAGTTTGGCTGTCCCACAAATGGAATCTTAAATCAGTCAATCAGGAATCGCCTGATCAGCGCTTGACAGGTAATTTGCCTGGCAGACCCCTGCCATCCCCTAAAGGAAAGTAATTCTGCAATAACCTACTTTTTTGCCTTGTGTAACTTCCTTATTTCTGTTCCCTTCTGCTTATGAAAGTCTTTCATTTTGTACAGCTCCTCAGAGCTCCTTTCTGTCTGCCAGATTGGATGCTGTCCAATTCAAATCAATTTTTGCTCAAATAAAGTCCTAAAATGTTTAGTATGCCTCAGTTTATCTTTTAACCCCTATTTAGTAGGAAGCAGAGAATAGATTCTGGGAGGCAAATGGCACTGTCTGCACCATAGAAATGAGGGCTCCCCTTCTCAGATATTGAACTGTGTCAACAAAATACTAATATTCTTTCTCCAAACACAACATTTAGACAACACTGCATAGTGATAAGCTGTTTTCTCTTCAACTGAGCCTTCCAACACCATCCTCAAATCTGACCATGTCTTTCAGGGTTTCAGCTGGAGTATCTACATTTTCTGAATTATTTAGAGTTGTGAAATTAGAAGATGCTTTCTGGCAAAAAGCTTACCAAAACATCAAAATGTAATAGTAGGTACTAGAAGTAACTGGTACTAAAGTTAACAAGAGACAGAGCTCACTCATGAAGAGAATGATGATCAGGGAAGGGTGGAGAGTTGCAATGACACTAACAAGACAGACACGAGGACAAAGAAAGCCGAAGCTTATGGGTCATATGATACATATGAACATACCAGCACCACCAGTATTTTGCTAAGCTAAGACTGTCTCATTTAATCATCACAAGAACCCTATGAGACAATTAACTTTTTTTTACTTTTTTTTTTTTTACAAATAAGGAAATTGAGGTCCAGAAGGATTTAGAGACTTGAGGTCAGACATGCAGAAAATCGCAGAAATACAATGAGAACAGACTTAGAAAGGCTCTCAAAAATTACTGACAAGTAATATCACCCAGAAGAGAGAGCTCTTGCATGGAGACAGATCACTCTTTGAAGAGCAGGGACTTTTGCTGGAGGGACACGGCCCATCTAGGGCAGCCTAGTAGGAGGGGAGCTGGGAATCACATCTGTCAGCCCTTCTATCCATCTCCAGTAGATGTTCCTGTTAGCTGAACCCAGCCAGAAGTGCAAGGGCAAGGGGCTCCTAACACAGCCTACACAGGTCAGCATCCCAGAGCAGGAAGCTGGGTTTAAAGGGGAGGGCTGAATCCGCAGACGCAAACAAGATCCCAGAACAAAAGCTAGACCATCACTTCTCTCCTCATCGCATTCAAAAACCACAATGGGCAAGTGATAGAACTTTGCCCATTTTATCATCAAGACCACCCTTTCCATTCCCCTACTCGTACCGACACAGGTAAGTCAGGATGCAGGATGTGATTCACTGCCCTCTGACTGAAAGAACAACTCTGGTGCACTGTATTTAAAGGTTTCCAGAACTTGATCTAAACTATGTAAGACAGAGGATTGACTATCCTGTTTTTAAACTATGTTGGGGTTAGACATTATGAAACTATTGCAGATAGTTCTTCATTGGTTTGAAGATACTCACAATCAAGAGCTTTCTCCTTTTACAGGAATCATCTACTCACCAGTCTTCTACTTAAGTCTCTTCATTCTCTTAAGGGAAAGAGAGCAACAAGGCAGCAACATTCAAAAGACTGTTCCCTGATTTTAGGACGTGTTTCTACTCTTTCACCTAGGTAAGCAGGTCTGTATTCCATCCTCTACAAGTGATCTGTCTTCCCATTTTCTACTCTTTTGCACACTATGTGTGGGTCCTCACATCCCTTCCCAGCCCACCTTGTAGGATACTAGTAATCATTAACATGTTTTCCCAGTCTGATAGGCAAAAAATGGTGCCTGAATATATTTAATGAGACTTCTTTGATTACCAGTTAAGATCAAGCATTTTTTCATGTTTATGGAGCATTTATATTTCAACTTTCCAGTCTTAGTTTTTTGCCATTTTCTTATTGGAATATCTTTTCTCATTGGCTCATAGATTTTCTTTATATAATATAGGTAAGTCTCCATTTCAGTCATGTATTATCAATATTTTCTCCTAGTCTAATTCTTGCTTGAATGAATGCTTGCCATTCATTAACTGGTTTCTTTGTGGATATAAATTTTTAATTTTTATGTTGTAAAGTATGTGAAATATTTTTAATCTCATAATTAAGAAAATGTGAAAACTTATACAATCATAAAACATTATCTTTCTTTCCTTCTCTCTGTCCGCATGGCTCTGAAATTTCTCATACATTTTGTTGAGCATTTCATGTACTCTCTCAATCTGGGAACAGGCCTCCAGCTTTCGAAATAGTTCTTGTATTACTTAATACTGTTCTCCCCTCTATTGTCTCCACTCTAACTTTCTGAAACATCTGGAACTCTTGGACTGGCCCTTTAAATTTATTCTTTTTTCTCTTATCTTTTGGTATTTTTGCTATATGGTTTCTGGGAGGTTTTTTGAATTTTATCTTCTAAATCTCCTACTGAATTTTAAATTTATTTTCATATTTTTAATTTCTAAACAATCTTATTTTATTCTTTTAAATGTTTTATTTTTATATCTTCCTGCTTTTTATATCATAAGTGGAATACCTTACCTCTCCAAGGATATTAATGAGAGTAAGTTCTTTTTATTCATTTAATTTAGGTTTCTATCGTCTTATATAATCTCTGTCCTCCCCTAATTGCTTTTTTCTATTTCATTTTTCCTGGTGGTTTTCATGTCACAGGCTTTCCTTAAATGTCTAGTGTCTCTTGCCATCCACTCACATTTAAGAGTGAGGTTCTACAAAACTGGTGTATGCTCTGTGCAGGGGCTGCACTGCCAGGGAGCATTGCCTGTGCCATCATGTCAAGAAAGCCCCAGTGTCAATCACTTTTAGGTCTTTTCTTATACTGGTGAGTGCCATTGTAGGAGGGCATACATTAAGCCAAACATTCAAACACTGGGGAAGAAGGCTGGTGGTCTTAACCAGTTAGGAAATAAATTTTCACTTAACCCCTTATTTTCAATGTGGCACCCCACCCTCAACTGTGTCCATTGTCCCCCAGTCCAGACTCTCTGTTTATACACTTCAAACAATGAGCTTTCAGCTCCTGCCAACAGGGAATGGAGCATGCTACAACTGCACAGAGGAGGTTAGATCTAGGAGCCTACTACTTATAAACAAAGTTTCAGCTCACAGTACTAGACTAAGCCCTGCCTTCACCTCCCACTTTCATGGGTCCTGGCACTCCAGTTCCTGAGACTAGGGATTCCTGTATATCCCGCTTCTTCTTCACCCTCCCCCACTGTCAGTTTAAAAATCAGCTCTTTCTGTTTTCCTGGGTCAGCAACTCTCATCCTTCCGCTTTCCAGCTCCCAAAATGTTACTGCCATTGTCTCCTTTCCAAGTCTATTTTTCTTCATGGGATTATAGCTTTCAAAATTTTTTCCCTGTAATTATAATGGGATTTCCAAAGGGAAAGAGGCTAACAAATATGTTTGATTCACCAACTTAAACTAGAAACTTATTAGATCTTAACATACATAAACACATTTCGCTATCAATTTCCAGTGTTAATGAGTATCTGGATCCTATCCTCACACACATGCCCACATACACATATAAAGACAAAAAAGAAAAAGAAATAATCTTAACATACTATAAATTTCTTCTGCACTTTGCCCTCTCTCCTGAGTTAAATTATTGGCATTAAATTCCAGATTTATTATATTAGTTTTTCTTACTCTCAGTAGAATGGTTCTTTGGTTCACCATTGTCTTTTCCACTCAGTCAACAAATCTGAGTATTTCCAGAATTGTTTTAGGAAAACATATTCTTTCCTAATGTAGCTTAAATAGTAGTGGGAGAAAAGGGCAATAAAAAAAAAGCATGTAGCTAAATATCATTTTTTCAAATAGTTATATTTGTTCTATAAAATAAAGCAATGTAATGAAGTAGAAAAGAAGAGAGGTGATATTTTGGATAATGTGGTCAGGGAAGGTTTTTCTAGAGACGTGGAATCTGTGCAAAGACCTACACCATGTAGCAGAGCAAGCTGTGCATACTGTTGTCTAGTGGTAATGAGCTTTCATTCCCACTCCCTCTTCTGCACTCCCTGCTATATTGCAGACTCCAGAAATCTACATTTCTTAGGCTTTCTTGCCAGCAGGTTCTGGATAGTTAGGTTCAGCCAATGCAATGAATTCATGTGAGAGTTGGAATGTGCGAGGGGGGAGGAAACAGGCTGTGCCACCAGAATCCACTATCATGTACCCATCATCCAGAAGCAGCTGGTGTTTTAGAATGACAGAATAGCCTATTAAAAAATCAATTACAGCACCATCTGGGAAACAGCACCTTGCAAGGCTAGGGTGCTATCCTACAGGTTGTAGCATATGATCCCAAAGAATATCCAATAAGTGGTGGTGTTTTTACTCTAGTCACAATAAACCCAGGAGCCATGGATAGAAGTAAAAGTAGCTTCTCTCATTAAATGTCCACTACCTTCCTTATGTCTTTGGAGTCTGCCAGACCAAGGTGTTAGTTCCCAACGGAGAAGTAGTCCTACCAGGAGTCATGACAAGTGTTCAATTGAATGGAAAGTTGCTGCTGGCCTCCTGGTAATGTCACTGAACCAACCATCAAAGAAGGGGATTACTCTTTTCCCAGAATGATTGTTTCTAAGTATCAGAGGAAATTAGGGTTGCCACTGAACAAAGGGGCAGAAAGATGATGTCTGGAACCCAGGGACTTCTCTGGAGCAGCTTCTACTATATCTATGCCCCGTGATAAAAGTTTAAAAATAACCCACTATATATATGATCACTAATGACTCAGACACTAAAGAAATCTAATATAATTAAGACCACAAAGAACTCAGGCTTTTCAAGAGACAGACAGTTACCTCATCAGGTAAAAAATATCCCGACTAAACTTCTGGATGAGAGCAAAGATAAACGAATAAAGATAGTTATAAATTCCAACCATAACCTCATCATCAGTTGAAGAAAGGACTGCAGTAACTATGTATATTTTCTTCTTGTTTGAAATTTTATATATTTGTGTATCTTAATCAATCTTCCCCACTCCTTTTTCCTACTATTTTATGTAATGCTTTCTGCTGCTGTAAAATGAGTTCCTTTTTTCAAAAGTAATGTCAGGTGGAATATAATAAGTGTGGGAAGGGTCATTCTGAAATATAGAGATGATGAAGAGAAAAAAAGAGTTGGTAAAGAAGACAATAAAGGCCAGCCAGTGAAATAAAAGAAAATTAGGAGTGTAGTGCCCTGGAATCCAAGAAAAGGAGAGCTACAAGGAAGGCCTCTCTTCTGCACAATGCTGCTGAGAGCCCCAGGTGAGATCAAAGAATGGGCCGTTGGACTTGTCAAGTTGTTGATTATTATTGACCAACTAAGTGGATTTTGTAGGATAAGTGGTTTAAAACATCTGATTAAAGTGAATTATAAATAGAACAGGAGGTAAGGAAGTGGAAACAGTGAGTATAGATATCTCTTCCAAGAATGTCTGTTATAAAGGGAAGGAGAGTTATGAGAGTTGGGGCTGGTACAGAAGATAACTGTAGGGTTATACAGTATCAAAGAAGCATTCTCCAAGACCAGATTATTACATTTTAGTAGACCTTTAGGAATGACCTGGTAAAGAAAAATGTGATGATACAAAAGTGAATGGGAAAAACCTCAAGGAAGTCCTGGAGTATGTAAAAGGAAAAGAAATCTAGTGGATAAGAAAAGAAATTCATCTTGGTTAAGAACATGATAATTTGTCCTTGTAAGAGGCAAGATAGAGAATATGGATACAGATACAGGTAGGTTAGTAGATTAGGAAATATTCAAGGATATTTATATTTCCTTTTTATTTCCAACAAACTAAGAGTCAAACACATCAGCTAAGTAGAGATTGGGGGGTTGGTTTTAAGAGGGAGAAAGAGGTATGAAATATTTATCAGGAAAATGGAAAGGCAAATTTATTAGAATCTACATATTAGAATTATTGAGCAATAATGACAGCATACATGAAATTTCTGGTTATAAATATGAATTGAGAAAGTTAGCAAGATTGTGTTTTACTCTACATTTAGCTGCTTAGATGTAGAGAAGCTGGAAATTTGGATTTAAGTGGAGATTGACAGTTTTTTTTTTTTGAGATAAAAATCAAAATTTGGAAAGGGGCTTGGGAATGTTTACAAATGGTTGATCGTGGTAACGAACCATGGAATCTAAGCTGGGTAAGAAGAAAAGTGAAGACAGGTGGAGAGCAGGCTGTAACAAGAAAAAAAAAGAACTGGAAGTTTAAGTAATTTAAGACCTCAAAAGATTTAAGGGTCAAAATACTGTTGTCATCAAACCACTGGAGTAGTTTGTTGTAGACACAGGTTAAGAATCAGCTTGACAATGAAATTTCAAAGCTGGGACAGTCACTATATATGACAAGGTCCAAAGGATGACCATGAGGATGGAGAAAATGACCATTAGTGATGAGAAGGTCCAGGAACTAAGTGGATCATGATGTTACCAGGAATTATGACTTATGTGTGAAGAGGAAGAGAGCAACATTTCAATTAATGAGGAAGAGGCACAGTGATGAGGGAATTTCTGCAACAAGGAAAGGCAGCGTGGGATATGACTTAGGTTTAGGTACTTGAAAATAACTAGGACTTTTAGAGAAGGGGGATTTTTTTTTTGGAGAACCAGAGAAAATCATGAAAATTACAACTTCAAGATCTGTGGACTGAGGAGCATTAGAAAAAGAATCCACTCAGGAAATACCCAAGTTTCAGAAAGAACAAGCAAAACAGGAAAGGAAGACTATAAAGAACAAATGTGTTTTATCCTGTCTTCCTCCTTTTTAGATACATGATTTTTGTTTTAGTGAAATATATTCTCTAAAGATTTCTTCAGAGTGTCTAGGCGCAGTATTATTTAGTCCTTCACTGTAAAATAAATGCCTTTATTTTCTCTCAAATACTTGTATGTTTTGCTACATAAAGAACACTAAGTTCCAAATAATTTAATCTTTCATATCCTAACCTTTTTCTTTCACACATTTTACTCTTTGCATATTTGGACTGAGTTCTAGAGACATTCCTCCACACTTTCTTCCTACTCATGAATTGCATCTTCAGCTGTGATTATCCTAATATACATCCCATCTGATATTTGATTTTTGTAATTGTCTCTCCGTTTTATTTATTTTTATTTTTTATTCTTTGCATTGTTTTATTAAGGTATTATTGATATTCACTCTTATTAAGGTTTCACATGAAAAAACAATGTGGTTACTACATTTACCCATATTATCAAGTCCCCACCCATACCCCAATGCAGTCACTGGCCATCAGTGTAGTAAGATGCCACAGATTCACTATTTGCCTTCTCTGTGCTACACTGTTTTCCCCATGACCCCCCACACCATGTGTACTAAACATAATACCCCACAGTCCCCTTCTCCCACCCTCCCCACCTGCCCTCCCACACCCCTCCCCTTTGGTAGCCACTAGTTCCTTCTTGGAGTCTGAGTCTGCTGCTATTTTGTTCCTTCAGTTTTGCTTCCTTCTTTTTTTTTTTAATATAATTTATTTTATTATCATTAATTTACAATTACATGTGCAATATTACGATTATTAAACTACCCTTCATCAGGTCCCCCCCACCAACCCCACTACAATCACTGTCCATCAGTGTAGTAGATGCTATAGAATCACTACTTGTCTTCTCTGAGTTGTGCTACCCTCCCGTGTCCCCAACATACATCTGCTAATCGCCAATGCCCCTTTTTCCCTCTTACCCCTCCTTCCCGCCCATTTTCCCCCAGTCCCTTTCCTTTGGTAACTAATAGTCAGTTCTTGGGTTCTGTGAGTCTGCTGCTGTTTGTTCCTTTGGTTTTTCTTTGTTCTTATACTCACATATGGTGATCTATTTGATACTTGTCTTTTTTCGGCTTGGCTTATTTCACTGAGCATAATGCCCTCTAGCTCCATCCATGTTGTTGCCAAATGGTAGGATTTGTTTTCTTCTTATGGCTGAATAATATTCCATTATTATATGTACCACCACCTCTTCTTTATCCATTCATCTATGATGGACACTTGAGTTATCAGCTTTCTTTGGCTATTGTAAATAGTGCTGCAATAAACATGGGGTGCATCTGTCCTTTTCAAATTGGGCTGCTGCATTCTTAGGGTAAATTCCTAGAGTGGAATTCCTCAAATGGTATTTCTATTTTGAGTTTTTTGAGGAACCTCCATACTGCTTTCCACAATGGTTGAACTAATTTGCAGTCCCACCAGCAGTGTAGGAGGGTTCCCTTTTCTCCACATCCTCGCCAACATTTGTTGTTGTTTGTGTTTTGGATGTTGGCCATCCTCACTGGTGTGAGGTGATATCTCATTGTGGTTTTAATCTGCATTTTCTCTGATGATTAGCGATGTGGAGCATCTTTTCATGTGCCTGTTGGCCATCTGAATTTCTTCTTTGGAGAAGTGTCTATTCATGTCCTCTGCCCATTTCTTAATTGGATTATTTACTTTCTGTTTGTTAAGGTGCATGAGTTCTTTATATATTTTGGATGTCAACACTTTATCAGATACGTTTTTTATGAATATATTCTCCCATACTGTAGGATGTCTTTTTGTTCTACTGATGGTGTCCTTTGCTGTACAGAAGCTTTTCAGCTTGATATAGTCCCACTTGTTCATTTTTGCTTTTATTTCCCTTGCCGAGGAGATATGTTCATGAAGAAGTTGCTCATGTTTATGTCAGGAGATTTTTGCCTATGTTTTTCTAGAGTTTTATGGTTTCATGACTTACATTCAAGTCTTTGATGCCTTGAGTTTACCTTTGTGTATGGGGCTAGACAGTAGTCAGTTTCATTCTCTTACATGTAGCTGTCAGTTTTCCAACACAGCTGCTGAAGAGGCTGTCATCTCCCCATTGTATATCCAAAGCACTTTTATCAAATATTAATTGACTGTATATGTTTGGGTTAATGTTTGGATTTTCTATTCTGTTCCACGGGTCTGTGGGTCTGTTTTTGTGCCAATACCAAATTGTCTTGATTACTGTGGCTTTGTAGTAGAGCTTGAAGTCAGGGAGCATAATTCCCCCTGTTTTATTCCTCCTTCTCAGGATTGCTTTGGCTATTCGGGGTATTTTGTGGTTCCATAGAATTTTAGAATTATTTGCTCCAGTTCATTGAAGAATGCTGCTGGTATTTTGATAGGGATTGCATTGAATCACAGCTTGCTTTAGGTAGTATAGCCATTTTGACAATATTGATTCTTCTAGCCAAGAGCATGGGATGCATTTCCATTTGTTAGTGTCCTCTTTAATTTCTCTTAGGAGTGTCTTGTAGTTTTCAGAGTACAGGTCTTTCACTTCCTTTGTTAGGTATATTCCTAGGTATTTTATTCTTTTTGATGCAATTGTGAATGGAATTGTTTTTCTGATTTCTCTTTCTGTTAGTTCATCATTAGTGTATAGGAAAGCAACAGATTTCTGTGTGTTAATTTTGTATCCTGCAACTTTGCTGAATTCAGATATTAGTTCTAGTAGTTTTGGAATGGAATCTTTTAGGGTTTTTTATGTACAGTATCATGTCATCTGCAAATAGTGACAATTTGACTTCTTCTTTACCAATCTGGATGCCTTGTATGTCTTTGTTTTGTCTGATTGCTGTGGCTAGGACCTCCGGTACTATGTTGAATAACAGCGGAGAGAGTGGGCATCCTTGTCTTGTTCCCGATCTTAGATGAA
>JAVSCE010014207.1:0-33945 GCA_032199065.1 Smutsia gigantea
AAAGCAATCCTGAGAAAGAACAAAGCTGGGGGTATTACACTCCTAACTTGAAGCTCTACTACAAAGCCTCAGAGAGCCTAGATATATACTCAAGCATATATGGTCAGTTAATATATGAAAAAGGATCCATGAATATACAATGGGGAAAAGACAGCCTCTTCAACAACTGGTGTTAGCAAAACTGGAAAACTACATTTAAGAGAATGAAATGATTATTGTATAACTCCATACAAAAGTAAACTTGAAATGGATCAAGGACCTGAGTGTAAGTCATGAAACCATAAAACTCTTAGAAGAAAACAAAGGCAAAAATCTCTTGAATATAAACATGAGCAACTTTTTCCCGAACACATCTCCTTGGGCAAGGGAAACAAAATAAAAAGTGAACAAGTGGGTTCACATCAATGTACAAAAGGCTTCTGTACAGTAAAGGACACCATCAGCAGAACAAAAAAGGCATTCTAATGAATGAGAGAATATATTTATAAATGACTTACCTGATAAGGGGTTAACATCCAAAATATATAAAGAACTCAGACACATTAACACCCAAGATGCAAATAACCTAATTTAAAAATGGGAAGAGACTCTGAACAGACACTTATCCAAAGTAGAAATTTGGATTGCCCACAGGCACATTAAAAGATGTTCTACATTGCTAATTATTAGGGAAAGGCAAATTAAAACCACACCAGTTATGATGGCCAACATCCAAATGACAAGAAACAACAAATGCTGTTGAAGATGCAGAGTAAGGGGAACCCTCCTTTGCTGTTGGTGGGAATGTAAGTTGGTTCAACCATTGTGGAAAGCAATGTGGAGATTCCTCAAAAACTAAAAATAGAAATACCATTTGACCCAAGAATTCCACTCCTAGGAATTTACCCAAAGAAAGCAAGATCCCTGATTCAAAAAGACATATGCACCCTTATGTTTATCACAGCACTATTTACAATAACCAAACTATGGAAGCAATCTAAATGTCCATAAATAGGTGAATGAAAAAAGAAGACGTTGTACATATACACAACAACAGAGTATTATTCAGCCATAAAAAGAAACCAGTCCTACCATTTGCAACAGCATGGTTGGAGCTAGGAGGCATTATGCTCAGTGAAATAATCAATGCAAAGACAAATACCAAATGACTTCACTCATTTGTGGAGTATGAAAACAAAGCAAAACTGAAGGAACAAAATAGCAGCAGATTCTCAGACATCAAGGGACTATTGATTGCCAAAGTGGAGGGGTTGGGGCAGGTGGGTTGGAAAGGAGAAGGGGATTATGGGGCACTACAATTCACATTCACAGTATAGATAGGTCACAGGGTAGGCAGTACAACCTGTAGAAGACAAGTAATTACTCTGTAGCATCTAACTATGCTGATAAAAAGTGACCACAATGGAGGGGATGAGGACTTGATAATATGGGTGAATGTTGAAACCTCAGTGCTATTTAAGTGAAACCATCGTTAGATTGTATATCAGTGATACTTTAGTAAAAAACATACATGTATGACCAAGGAGCCATGAATATACAATGGAAAAGAGACAGTCTATTTAATAAATTATATTGGGGAAACTAAACAGCTACATGCAATAGAATGAAACTGGACTACTGTTTAACACCATACACAAAAGTAAAATTGAAGTGGATTAAAGACCTAAAACCATAAACCATGGATTAAGACATGAAACCAGAAAACCATAGAAGAAAACATAAGCAAAATTCTCTTGAATGGTAATTGTTTCTGGACACATCTTCATTTGGAAAGGAAACAAAAGCTAAAATGAGTGAGACTACCTCAAACTAAAAATTTCTGCACAGCCAAAGACACCATAAGCAGAACAAAAAGGCAATCTACAGTATGGGAGAATTTTTTGTAAATGGTTTATTCAGTAAGAGATTAACATCCAAAACATGTAAAGAACTCATATAAATAATACCAAAAAAACCCCAAATAACCTGATTAGTAAATGGTCAGAGGACCTCCACATTTTTCAAAGAAATACTGGTGGCCCCCAGGCACATGAAAATGTCTCCACATCACTAATCATCAGGGAAATACAAATCAAAACCACAGTGTGGTATCACCTCACACCAGTCAGGATGACCATTATCCAAAATACAATAAATAAGTGTTGGCAAGGATATGGAGAAAAGGGAACATTCCTATACTGTTTTGGGGAATGTAAATTGGTGCAGGCAGTATGAAAAGCAGTATGGAGTGTCCTCTAAAAGTTAAGAATAGCAATGCCATGCCACCCACCAACACCACTTCTTGGAATTTACTCAAAGAAAACAAAATCACTGATTCAAGGAGATATATTAATTCCTATTTTTATTGCAGCACTATTTACAATAGCCAGGATAGGGAAGCAAAGAAAGTGTCCATCAATACATGACTGCATAAAGAAGATTTACACACATAGAGTGGAACACTACTCAGCCATAGTAAAGAAGAAAATCCTGCCACTTGCAGGAACATGGATGGACTTAGAGCATTTTATCCAAAGTGAAATATACCAGTAAAAGACCAATACCATATGATTTCACTTATATGTGGAATCTAAAAAAACAAAAACAGGAAAAACCAAAAAATAATTAAAACACTAATAGACTCATAGTCACTGAGAAGCGATTGGTGGCTCCTATAGGTGAAGGTTTTGGGTAGGTAGTTGAAAAAAATGAAGGGGATAAATAGGCACAAAATCTCAATTACCTTGCAAATTACTCACAGGAATGAAAGCGTAGAGAATATATTCAAGACTTTAGTACTTCTCTATGTTGAGATATAGTAACTATACTAGTTGAGGCCAGCATTTAATAATGTATGAAACTGTCAAAATACTATGTTGAATACCTGAAACCAATATGACATTGTACACCAGATATACTTCAATAGACAAAAATTTTTATTTTCAAAAATATGAAAAACCAAAAATATAGGATACAAATAAATGTAATTATTCCATATTCATGGAAAGAAAGAATTAATATTGTGTAAATGGCCATACTATCCAAAGCAATCTACAAATTCAATGAAATCCCTTTTAAAATACCAATGGCATTTTTGCAGAACTAAGGCAAATAATCCTAAAGTATGTATGGAACTACAAAGGACATCATATACCTAAAAAATCTGAGACTGAAGAACAAAGCTGGACTTCCAGGAAGATGGCGGCATGAGCAGGGCGGCAGAAATCTCCTCCCAACACTATATCTACGAAAATAAAACAAATACAACTATTCCTAAAAGAGAGACCGGAATACACAGGAAAGTGCACAGCGTGCAGCTACACCCGAGAGGACTTGGCACCCCGTGAGGTGGGTAAGATACAGAGCCACGACCCTGCGGGACCCCAGCACTCACCCATCCCAGCACGCTGGTGGGAGGAGAGGATTCAGAGCCGGGAGAGAGTGGAAGAGCAGGCCCGTGAAATACCCAGCCCCGGTGGTCTGCACCAGGAGCACTGACACACATCGCACGGTGCATCGGATATTGGAGAGGCAGAAGGTGCAGGTTTTGAGCCAGGAATGTGCCAGGTCTGTGCAGCCAGTGCCCTGGGACAAGAGAAAAGCATGCATGGTTTGTAGCGGTCTTGGAGAGGTGGGGTCCAGTGACGGAACACCATCCCCCAGCACGCTCAGCCCAGCGGTCTGGGAGTCCTGAGAAACTTCGGACCCCTTGGCAGGTGACTGAGTAAAGGTAGCAGCCACACTAAAACTTTATACAGAGAACAACAGCCTCCCATTCGTTCCCACCCAGGCCAGAGCTACAAAGAGCGGTGTGGCCGCAGCTGTGGAATAGTGGAGCAACAGCGACACCTACAGCACCCTTACAGAATCCACTCCGGTAGGGCATTTTTTTTTCTTTTTCCCTTTCTTTTTCCTGTCTTTTCTTTCTCTCCCTTCTTTTTTTGCTTGCTTTTTTCTTGTTTTTTTTTCTCTTAAGTCTTAAAGAGCCCAGCTGACATACATGGCACCTACAAGTGACCACTCCTATCAACATGAAAAGACAGAGGAATATGGTACAGACCAAGCTAACCCAGACCCAGACAATTCCTGAGAGGGAACCTGAAGGGATGGAAACGCAGGATCTTCCTGAAAAAGAATACAGAATAAAAGTCATAACCATGCTGATGGATCTACCGAGAAATATGCAAGAGCTGAGGGAGGAAGGGAGGGAAGTCAGGAAAGATAATGCAGAAATGAGACAAGCCATCGATGGGCTTAGCAGCAGACTGGACGAGATGCAAGACACTGTTAATGCAATAGAAATCAGAGAACAGGAACACAGAGCAGCTGAGGCAGAGAGAGATAAAAGGATCAGTAGGAATGAAAAAATATTAAGAGAACTGTGTGACCAATCCAAACAGAACAATAATCACATTATAGGAGTACCAGAGGAAGAAGAGAGAGAAAAAGGGATAGAAAGTGTCTTTGAAGAAATAATTTCTGAAAATGTCCCCATGCTGGGGAAGGAAATAGGCTCACAGTCCACGGAAGCCCACAGATCTCCTAACCCAAGGGACCCCAGGAAGACAACACCAAGACACATAATAATTAAAATGGCAAAGATCAAAGATAAGGACAGAGTATTAAAGGCAGCTAGAGAAAGAAAAACGATCACCTTCAAAGGAAAACCCATCAGACTATCATGAGACTTCTCAACAGAAACCTTACACGCTAGAAGATAATGGCATGATATATTTAACACAATGAAACAGAAGGGCCTCGAACCAAGACTACTGTGTCCAGCACGATTATCATTTAAATATGATGGAGGGATTAAACAATTTCTGGACAAGCAAAAGCTGAGAGAATTTGCCTCCCCAAAACCACCTCTACAGGATATCTTAAAGGAACTTCTCTAGAGGGAAGCACTCTTAAGGCTAAAAAGATGTCACCAGAGAAAATAAAATCATAGCAAAGAAAGCAGACCATGCAAATACTAACTAAAGGCAAAGAGTACAACACCTACTATATAAAGAATGGAGGAGGAAGAATAAGAAGGGAGAGAAACAAAGAAACATCAGACTGTCTTTACAATAACTTAACAAGAAAGTTAAGTTGATTGTTAGATAGTTAAGAAGCAACCCCTGAACCTTCGGTAACCACGAATCTAAAGCCAGCAATGGCAATAAGTACATATCTATCAATAATCATCCTAAATGTAAATGGAATAAATGCACCAATCAAAAGACACAGAGAAATAGAATGGATAAAAAACCAAGACTCATCTATATGGTGCTTACAAGAGACCTCAAAACCAAACATATACACAGACTAAAAGTGAAGGGATGGAAAGAGATATTTCATTCAAACAACAAGGAGAAAAAAGCAGGTGTTGCAGTACTTGTATCAGACAAAATAGACTTCAAAACGAAGAAAGTAACAAGAGATAAAGGAGGACATTACATAATGATAAAGGGGTCAATCCAACACGAAGATATAACCATTATAAATATATATGCACCCAACACGGGAGCGCCAGCATATGTGAAACAAATAATAACAGAATTAAAGGAGGAAATAGACAGCAATGCATTCATTTTAGGAGACTTCAACACACCACTCACTCCAAAGGACAGATCAACCAGACAGAAAATAAGTAAAGACACAGAGGCACTGAACAACACACTAGAACAGATGGACCTAACAGACATCTACAGAACTCTACACCCAAAAGCAACAGGATACACATTCTTCTCAAGTGCACATGGAACATTTTCCAGAATAGATCACATACTAGGCCACAAAAAGAACCTCAGTAAAGTCGAAAATATTGAAATTCTACCAACCATCTTCTCAGATCATAAAGGTATTAAACTAGAAATAAATTTTAGAAAGAAAATAAAAAGGCTCACATATACATGGAGACTTAACAACATTCTCCTAATTAACCAATGGGTTAATGACCAAATCAAAACAGAAATCAAAGAATATATGGAGACAAATGACAACAACAGCACAAAGCCACAACTTCTGTGGGACACAGCAAACGCAGTTCTAAGAGGAAAGTATATTGCAATCCAGGCCTATCTAAAGAAAGAAGAACATTCCCAAATGAAGAGTCTAAAGACACAATTACTGAAATTGGAAAAAGAAGAACAAATGAGACCCAATGTCACCAGAAGGAGGGACATAATAAAGATCAGAGAAGAAATAAATAAAATTGAGAAGAATAAAACAATAGAAAAAAATCAATGAAACCAAGAGCTGGTTCTTTGAAAAAATAAAGAAAATAGATAAACCACTAGCCAGACTCATTAAGAGAAAAAGAGCATCTACACACATAAACAGAATCAGAAATGAGAAAGGAAAAATCCCGACGGATCCCACAGAAATACAAAGAATTATAAGAGAATATTATGAGAATGTATATGCTAACAAGCTGGAAAACCTAGACTAAATTGACAACTTCTTAGAGGAATACAACCTTCCAAAACTGACCAAACAAGAAACAGAAAACCTAAACAGACCAATCACCGGCAACGAAATTGAAGCAGTAATCAAAAAACTACCCAAGAACAAAACGCACGGACCAGATGAATTCACCTCGGAATTCTACCAGACATATAGAGAAGAAATAACACCCATTCTCCTTAACGTTTTCCAAAAAATAGAAGAGGAGGGAATACATCCAATCTCATTCTATGAAGCCAGCATCACTCTAATACCAAAACCTGGCAAAGACCTCACCAAAAAAGAAAACTACAGACCAATATCCCTGATGAACGTGGATGCAAAAATACTCAACAAAATATTAGCAAACCGAATTCAAAAATACATCAACAGGATCATACATCATGATCCAGGGGGATTCATATCAGGGATGCAAGGATGGTACAACATTCGAAAATCCATCAACATCATCCACCACATCAATAAAATGAAGAACAAAATCCACAAGATCATCTCCATAGATGCTGAAAAAGCATTTGACAAAATTCAGCATCCATTCCTGATTAAAACTCTCAACAAAATGGGTACAGACGGCAAGTACCTCAACATCATAAAGGCCATATATGACAAACCAACAGCTAACATCATACTTAACAGCGAAAAGCTGAACGCTTTTCATCTAAGATCGGGAACAAGACAGAGGTGCCCACTCTCTCCACTGTTATTCAACATAGTACTGGAGGTCCTAGCCATGGCAATCAGACAAAACAAAGACATACAAGGCATCCAGACTGGTAAAGAAGAAGTCAAATTGTCACTATTTGCAGATGACATGATATTGTACATAAAAAGCCCTAAAGACTCCATTCCAAAACTACTAGAACTACTATCTGAATTCAGCAAAGTTGCAGGATACAAAATTAACACACAGAAATCTGTTGCATTCCTATACACTAATGATGAACTAACAGAAAGAGAAATCAGAAAAACAATTCCATTCACAATGGCATCCGAAAGAATAAAATACCTAGGAAAAAACCTAACAAAGGAAGTGAAAGACCTGTACTCTGAAAACTACAAGACACTCCTAAGAGAAATTAAAGAGGACACTACCAAATGGAAATTCATCCCATGCTCTTGGCTAGGAAGAATGAATATTGTCAAAATGGCTATACTACCTAAAGCAATATACAGATTCAATGTAATCCCAATCAAGGTACCAACAGCATTCTTCAATGAAATGGAACAAATAATTCTAAAATTCATATGGAACCTCAAAAGACCCCGAATAGCCAAAGCAATCCTGAGAAGGAGGAATAAAATGGGGAATTATTCTCCCTGACTTCCAGCTCTACTACAAAGCCACAGTAATCAACACAATTTGGTATTGCACAAAAAGATACCCACAGACCAGTGGAATAGAATAGAAAATCCAAACATCAACCCAAACATATACAGTCAATTAATATTTGATAAGGGAGCCTTGGATATACATTGGGGAGATGATGGCCTCTTCAGCAGCTGGTGTTGGAAAAACTGGACAGCTACATGTAAGAGAATGAAACTGGACTACTGTCTAACCCCATACACAAAGGTAAACTCAAGGTGGATCAAGGAGCTGAATGTAAGTCATGAAACCATAAAACTCTTAGAAAAAACATAGGCAAAAATCTCTTGGACATGAACATGAGCGACTTCTTCATAAAAATATCTCCCCGGGCAAGGGAAACAAAAGAAAGAATGAGCACGTCAGACTATTTCAAGCTGAAAAGCTTCTGTACAGCAAAGGACCCCATCAGTAGAACAAAAAGACTTCCTACAGTATGGGAGAATACATTCATAAATGACGTATCCAATAAGAGGTTGACATCCAAAATATATAAAGAACTCACGCACCTCAACAAACAAAAAGAAAATAGTCCAATTAAGAAATGGGCAGAGGACATGGATAGACACTTCTCCAAAGAAGAAATTCAGATGGCCAACAGGCACATGAAAAGATGCTCCACATCACTAATCAGCAGAGAAATGCAAATTAAAACCACCATGAGATACCACCTCACACCAGTGAGGATAGCCAACATCCAAAACACAAAGAACAACAAATGTTGGCGAGGATGTGGAGAAAAGGGAACCCTCCTACACTGCTGGTGGGAATGCAAATTAGTTCAACCATTGTGAAAAACAGTATGGAGTTTCCTCAAAAAACTCAAAATAGAAATACCATTTGACCCAGGAATTCCACTCCTACGAATTTACCCTAAGAATGCAGCAGCCCAGTTTGAAAAAGACAGATGCACCCCTATGTTTATCGCAGCACTATTTACAATAGCCAAGAAATGGAAGCAACCTATGTGTCTATCAGTAGATGAATGGATAAAGAAGAGGTGGTACATATACACAATGAAATATCATACAGCCATAAGAAGAAAAGAAATCCTACCATTTGCAACAACATGGATGGAGCTAGAGGGTATTATGCTCAGTGAAATAAGCCAAGCCGAAAAAGACAAGTAACAAATGATTTCACTCATATGTGGAGTATAAGAAGTAAGAAAAAAACTGAAGGAACAAAACAGCAGCAGACTCACAGAACCCAAGAATGGACTAATAGTTACCAAAGGGAACAGGACTGGGGAGGATGGGTGGGAAGGGAGGGACAAGGGGAAAAAAGGGGCATTATGATTAGCAGATGTAATGTTATGGGGGCACAGGGAGGGCTGTACTACTCAGAGAAGACAAGTAGTGACTCTATAGCATCTCACTACACTGATGGACAGTGAGTTTAATGGGGTTCGTGGGGGGGACCTGATGAAAGGGTTAGTTTAATCACCATAATATTGCACATATAATTGTAGATTAATGATATCAAAATAAACTTAAAAAAAAAAGAACAAAGCTGGAGGGATTATACACACTGCTTTCAAAGTATACTAAAAACTGCAGTATTCAAAACAATGTAGTACTGGCAAAAAATAGACACATCAATGGAAAAGAATAGAGATCCAAATAATCCACAAATATATGGCCAATTGGTATATGACAAATGAGTAAAGAATATACAATGGGGAAAAAACAGTCTCATCATGTTGGGAAAACTGGACAGATACATGCAGAAGAATGAAACTGATCCTCTGTATTTCCCCTTACACAAAAACAAACTGAAAATGGATTAAAGACTTGAAACCAAAATCTCCTAAAAGAAAAAATAGGCAATAAAGTCTTAAAGAGCATTAGTAATTTTTTTTGGTATATATCTACCCAAGCAAGAGAAAAAAATGAAAATTAAGTGGGACTACATCAAATTTAAAAAATTCTGCAGAGCCAAAGAACCACTAACAAAACAAAAAGGCTTACTAAACAGGAGAAGGTATTTGAAAAAGTTATACGCAATGAGGGTCTAATAATTAAAGAAATCATAAAACCAAACACCAGAAAATAATCTAATTTAAAAATGGACAGAGGCGGTCGGAAAAAATATGGCAGTGTGAGAGGTGAGGTAGAAATCTCCTCCCAGAACCACATATAATATGAGAATACAGCAAACACAACTAATCCTAAAAAAGTGACCAGAAATAAGATTGCACCAGCCAGCATATATCTTGTAAGAGAACATATCACAGGAAAGGGTAAAGTAATAAAGCCGAGACCCAGCGGGCCCTGAGCACACCCCCCACCCCAGCTCACCAGTGGGAGGAGGAGAAACAGAGCAGGGTGAGAGTAGAAGCCCAAGTCTGCTAAATACCCAGCTCTGGAGATCTACTCTGGGAGCACAAACCCACATTGCATGGTGCTCTGGAGATTAGAAGTGTTGAAAAGCAAAGTGAGAGACTGAGATTCCAGCCATTTGTGGAGGCCAGGTTCCTACAACCAGCTGCTTTGGGACAAAAGAAAGGCAGGCGTTTTGAAAGATTTCCCAACACTGAGAGGGCTGCCAAAGAGGCAAGGATTACACCAAGCATGCTATTCAGGAGAAGGAAAAGGTTGACAAAATTGTCCCGGCACTCTCAGTCCAGCAGGTTGAGAATATTCAGGAGTTTCAGGTGCTCCATCCCCCTCACTGGCAACATAGCCCTGAGGCCCCACCAGTGCCATAAGTAGTCTGCCACTATTTCCTCCCAGCCAGCTGGCACCTGAGCACAAGCCTGCTACCCCCACCATCACTCCAGGGCAGCTGGAGGGTAACCCCACCTACAGCAACTACAGCGGCTTAACACAGAGGCTGCTCCTTGCATGTGCAGCTAACTGGTGCTGACAGCGGAGGCAGGCACTGTGGCCTGGGAGCAAGAAAGAAATTGGTCCTCCCAGAAGACACCAGTGCCACTCACCTGTGACCTCCATCGTAACTTCAGGCCAGCCAGAGTGCAGCCAAGCCTACAGCACCTTAGGGGCTTAACAGAGAGGCTCTTCCCCATGCACAGCTCACTGACCATCACAGCAGAGGCAGGCACAGCAGCCAGCAAACAGGAAGCACCTTTATCCTCCTGGCATGCAACAGCGACACTTGCCTATGAAACCCACCATGACCCCAGGCCAGCTGGAGGTCAGCCCTGCCTATGGCATATTAGAGGCTTAATGCAGAGGCTGCTCCCTGTGTGTGGCTCACAGGCCCTTACAGTGGAGGCACACACTGCAGCTGCGAAGCAGGAAAGAGCTCTCTCCTTTGGGTAGGCACAGGCACCACTCACCTGAGACTCCTGTCATCACTCCAGGATTCTGACAAGGCAGAAGAACCTTGTTCAATCCAAAATACCTAAAAACACCAGAAAGAGGACCCAGTGAAACTGAAATCACAAATCTTCATGAAAAATAATTCAAAATAATAGTCATTAGAATGCTAACATCTACAGAAAAATATTCAAGATCTAAGGAATGAATTCAAGACAGAGGCAGACACATTGAAAAATACAGTTAGCTTATATAAAACATACAATGGAGGGATTTAAAATCAGATTCAATGAGGTAGAGGAGATGGTGAATGGAATAGAAATTAGAGAACAGGAATACAAAGAAGCTGAGGCAGAGACAGAAAAAAGGATTTCGAGGAATGAAAGAATATTGAGACCTGTGTGACCAATCCAAACGGAACAAAATTCACATTATAGGGGTACAAGAAGAAGAGAGAGAAAAAGGGGTAGAAAGTGTCTTTGAAGAAATAATTGCTGAAAACTTCTCCAATCTGGGGAAGAAAATAGTCTCTCAGGCCATGGAAGTGCACAGCTCTCCCAACACAAGGGAACCCAAGGAAGACAACACCAACACATACAATAATTAAAATGGCAAAGATCAAGGGCAAGGAGAGAGTACTAACAGCAGCCAGAGAGAGAAAAAAGATCACCTACAAAGGGAAACCCATCAGGCTATCATCAGACTTCTCAACAGAAACCTTACTGGCCAAAAGGGAGTAGCATGACATATTCAATGCAATGAAACAGAAGGGCTTCACACCAAGAATACTCTACCCAGCAAGATTATCATTTTAAATTTGAAGGAGCGATTGAACAATTTCTAGATAAGCAAAAGTTGAGGGAATTTACCTCACACAAACCATCTCTACAGTGTATTTTAAAGGGACTGCTCTAGATGGAAGTGCTCCTAAGGCTAAACAGCTGTCACCAGAGAAAATAAAACCACAGTAAAGGAAGTATACCAATTAATTACTAACCAAATGCAAAATTAAATCAGCTACACACAAAGTCAGTGAAAGGATAAACAAAGAGTACAGACTATGACACCTAACATTTAAAGAGTGTAGGAGGAAGAAAAAGAAGGGAGAAGAAAAGAATCTTCAGATTATGTTTATAACAGAGTAATAGAGTTAAGTTAGACTGTTAGTAAAGAAGCTGCCCTTGAACATTTGGTAACCACGAATACAAAGCCTGCAATGGCAATAAGTACATACCTATCGATATTCACCCTAAATGTAAATGGACTGAATGCACCAATCAAAAGACATAGAGTTACAGAATGGAGAAGAAAGCAAGACCCATCTATATGCTGCCTACAAGAGACTCACTTCAAACCCAAAGACATACACAGACAAAAAGTAAAGGGAAGGAAAAGATATTTCATGGAAACAAAAGGAGATAAAAGCAAGACTTGCAATACTTATATCAGATAAAATAGACTTCAAAACAAAGAAAGTAACAAGAGACAAAGAAGGACAATATATAATAATAAAGGGGTCAGTCCAAGGGGTTAACCATTATAAGTATCTCTGCACCCAACAGAGGAGTGCTCAAATATGTACAACAAACACTAACAGAACTAAAGGGGGAAATAGAATGCAATGCACTCATTTTAGGAGAATTCAACAATCCACTCACTCCAAAGAACAGATAAAAATAGACAGAAATTAAGTGAGGAGACAGAAACACTGAACAACACATTAGAACAGATGGACCTAACAGATATCTACAGAACACTCCACCCAAAAGCAACAGGATACACATTCTTCTCAAGTGCACATGGAACATTTTCAGAATAGATCACATACTAGGGACTAAAGCAGCCTGAGTAAATTAAAAAAGATTGAAATTGTACCAACCAACTTCAGAGATCACAAAGGTATGAAACTGCAAATAAACTGTAAAGAAAACGAAAGACCAACAAACACATGGCGGCTTAACAATATGTTCCTAAATAATGAACGGATCAATGACCAAACTGAAACAGAGATCAAACAATATATGGAGATGAAAGAAAACAACAGCTCAACACCACAACTTCTGTGGAAAGCAGCAAATGCATTTATAAGAGGAAAATACATAGCAATTCAGCCTATCTAAAGAAGGAAGAACAATCCCAAATTAACAGTATAAATTGAGAATTACTGAACCTGGAAAAGAAGAACAAATTAGGCCGAAAGTCAGTAGAAGAAGGGGCATAATAAAGATCAGAGAAATAAAACTGAGGAGTATAAAAGAACAGAAAGAGTTAATGAAACCAAGAGCTGTTTCTTTGAGAAAATAAACAAAATACATAAACCTCTAGCCAGACTTACAAAGAAAAAAAGAGAGTCTACACACATAAAAAGAATAAAAAATGAGAAAGTAAAAATCACTATGGATACCACCAAAATACAAAGAATTATTAGAGAATACTATGAAAAATTATATGCTAACAAACTGGATAATCTAGAAGAAATGGACAACCTCCTAGAAAAATAGACTTCCAAGACTGACCCAGGAAAAAACAGAAAGAGTGAACAAACCAATTACAAGCAATGAAATCGAATCGGTAATCAAAAAACTACCCAATAACAAAACTCCTGTACCAGATGGTTTCACTGCTGAATTTTATCAGACATTTAGAAAAGACCTAATCCCCATCGTCCTTAAAGTTTTCCAAAAAGTAGAAGAGGAGGGACCATTTCCAAACTCATTCTATGAAGCCAGCATCACTCTAATACCAAAACTAGGCATAAACACTGCAAAAAAGAGAATTACAGGCCAATATCCCTGATGAACATAGATGCAAAAATACTCAACAAAATATTAGGAAACCGAATTCAAAAATACATCATGAGGATCAAACACCATGATTAAGTGGGATTCTTCCCAGGGATGCAAGGATGGTGCAAAACTGAAAAATCCATCAATATCATCCACTATATCAATAAAAAGAAGAACAAAAATTACATGATCATCTCCATAGATGCTGTAAAAGCATTTCACAAAATTGAACACCCATTCATGAAAAAACTCTCAACAAAATGAGTATACAGGGCAAGTACCTCAACATAATAAAGGCAATATATGACAAACCCACAGCCAACATCATACTTTACAGTGAAAAGCTGAAGGCTTTTCCTTTAAGATCGGGAACAAGACAAGGATGCCCACTCTCCACACTTTGATTGAACATAGTACTGGAGGTTCTAGCCATGGCAATAAGATAACAGTAAGAAATAAAAGGCATCCAAATTGGTGAGGAAGAAGTCAAAATGTCCCTGTTTGCAGATTACATGATATTGTACATAAAATACCCTAAAGAATCTACTCCGAAACTACTAAAACTATCTGAATCCAGCAAAGTTGCAGGACACAAAATTAATACACAGAAGTCGGTTGCATTCTTATATACTAAAAGTGCACTAGCACAAAGAGAAATCAGGAAAACAATTCTGTTCACAATTGAATCAAAAAGAATAAAATCCCTAGGAATAAACCTAAGGAAGTGAAAGACCTATACCCTGAAAACTACAAGGCACTCCTGAGAGAAATTAAAGAAGAAACTAATAAATGAAAACACAACCCATGCTCATGAGTTGGAAGAAATAATATTGTCTAAATGGCCATCCCACAGATTCAGTGCAATCCCTATGAAAATACTGACAGCATTCCTCAACAAACTAGAACAAATAGTTCTAAAATTCAAAGGGAACCACAAAAGACCCCAAATAGCCAAAACAATCCTTAAAAGGAAGAATAAAGCAGGGGGGATTACACTCCCCGACTTCAAGCTCTCCTACAAAGCCACAGTAACCAAGGTAATTTGTTACTGGAACAGGAACAGAGCCATAGATCAATGGAATAGAACAGACAGTCCAAATATAAATCCATACATACATGGCAAATAAATATATGGTAAAGGAGCCATGGATATAGAATGGAGAAATGAAAGTCTCTTCAACAACTGGTGTTAGCAAAACTGGACAGCTATATGTAAGAGAATTAAACTGGATTACTGTCTAATGCCGTACACAAAAGTAAACTCGAAATGTATCAAAGACCTGAATGTAAGTATGAAACTATTAACCTATTAGCAGAAAACATAGGCAAATCTAGCCTGAATATAAACATGAGCAATTTTTTCATGAACACATCTCAGGCAAGGGAAACAAAAGCAAAAATCAACAAGCGGGACTACATTAAACTAAAAAGCTTCTGTACAGCAAAGGACATCAGTAGAACAAAGAGGCATCCTACAGTATGGGAGAATATATTAGTAAATGATATCTGATAAGGGGTTAACAGCCAAAATATATAAAAAGCTCACACATCTCAACACCCAAAAAGCAAATAACCTGATTAAAAAATGGTCAGAGGGGACTTCGGCGAAGATGGCAGCGTGAGCAGGGTGGCGGAAATCTCCTCACAAAACCATATATATTTGTGAAAATACAACAAATACTACTATTCCTAAAAGAGAGACCAGTAGATACAACACAACAGCCAGGCTACAGCTACATCTGGGAGAACTCAGCGTCTCACAAAGTGGGTAAGATACAAAGCCGTGACCCGGCGGGACCTGAGCACTCCCCCCACCCCAGTGCACCAGTGAGAGGAAAAGTATCAGCGTGGGGAGGGAGGGGAAGCACAGGGCCGCTAAATAACCAGCCCTGGTGATCTGTGCCGGGAGCACTGACATACATCGCGTTATGTATCAGAGATTAGAAAAACAGGAATGCAGGATCTGACACAGAGATCGCAACCGGGTCCTCTCAGCTGGCTCCCCGGGGCAAAAGAATAGTGTGCGCTTTTTTAAAAGTCTTAAAAAGACAGGGGCCCAACAGTGGAACAAAATCATCCCAGCACACTTGGCCCAGCGGGCTGGGAGTCTTGGGTAATTTTGGACCGCCTGGGTGGAGGCCAAGCAAAGCAGCTGCACCAAGGGTTCCCACAAAGACCAGCAGCCACCCATTCATTCCCCCCCGCCCACGCAAAGCCGCAAAGGGTCCAGCGGAGCCGCCACTGCTGCGGAACAATGGAGAAGCAGCCCTTCCCACAGCAACCTCACAGTATCACCTCCCAACTGGCGCACAGCTAAGCGGGAAAAGCCCCAGAACCAGGTTTGGAAGACACCAAGGGGACCAGAATGCACCCAATGAGACTGTGAACCCCCGCAGAGCTATAGGCTAAGCTGAGGCAGCCCGCACACAGGCACCTTAGGGGATTATGGCAGAGACTGCCTCCCAGTGTGCTGAAAAACAGCTCAGGCCCCTGAGAAGGGCACAGAGAACAACAAGCAGGAATGGACTTTGTTCTCCCAGCTGATGCACGTGGCGACTACCAGTGACTGCTGGTATGAAAAGACATGAGGAATAAGGTACAGACAAAGCTTAGCCAGACAACCCCAGAGAAGGGGCCTGATGGGATAGACTTATACAATCTTCCTGAAAAAGAATTCAGAATAAAAGTCACAACCGTGATGATGGATCTACAGAGAAATATGCAAGAGCTAAGGGAGGAAGTGAGGAAAGACAATGCAGAAATGAGACAAGAGATTGACGGGTTAGGAGCTGACTGGACGAGGTGCAAGAGATTGTTAGTGGAATAGAAATCAGAGAACAGGAATACGCAGAAGCTGAGGCACAAAAAGATAAAAGGATCTCTAGGAGTGAAAGAATATTAAGAGAACTGTGTGACCAATCCAAATGGAACAATATTCACATTATAGGATTACCAGAAGAAGAAGAGTGAGAAAAAGGGATAGAAAGTGTCTTTGAAGAAATAATTGCTGAAAAATTCCCCAAGCTGGGGAGGAAAATAGTTTCTCAGACCATGGAAGCCCACAGATCTCCTAACACAAGGGACCCAAGGAAGACAACACCAAGACACATAATAATTAAAATGGCAAAGATCAAGGATAAGGACAAAGTATTAAAGGCAGCTAGAGAGAGAAACATGATCACCTACAAAGGAAAACCCATCAGACTATCATCAGATTTCTCAACAGAAACCTTACAGACCAGAAGACAATGGCATGACATATTTAATGTAATAAAACAGAAGGGCCTTGAACCAAGAATACTGTATCCAGCACTATTATCATTTAAATTTGAGGGAGAGATTAAACAATTCCAAGTCAAGTGAGAGCTGAGGGAGTTTGCCTCCCATAAACCACCTCTACAGGATATCTTAAAGGGACTGCTCTAGATGGAAGCATTCCTAAGGCTAAAAAGATGTCACCATAGAAAACAAAATCATACTAAAGAAAGCAGACCATCCAAATACTAACTAAAGTCAACAAAAAGTAAAATCAACTATTCACAAAAACAGTCAAAAGAAACGTAAAAGAGTACAGAATAAAACACCTAATATACAGAGAATGGAGGAGGAAGAATAAGAAGGGAGAGGAATAAAGAATCATCAGATGGTGTTTATAATAACTTAACAAGAAAGTTAAGTTAGGCTGTTAGATAGTAAAGAAGCTACCCTTGAACCTTAGGTAACCACGAATTTAAAGCTAGCAATGGCAATAAATACATATCTATCAATAATCCCCCTAAATGTAAATGGACTGAATGCACCAATCAAAAGACACAGAGTAATAGAATGAATAAAAAAACAAGACCCATCTATATGCTGCTTACAAGAGACTCACCTCAAACCCAAAGATATACACAGACTAAAGGTGAAGGGATAGAAAAAGATATTTCAGGCAAACAACAAGGAGAAAAAAGCAGATGTTGCAGTACTTGTATCAGACAAAATAGACTTCAAAACGAAGAAAGTAGCAAGAGATAAAGAAGGACATTACATAATGATAAAGGGGGAAGTCCAAGAAGAGGATATAACCATTTTAAATATATACGCAAGGAACACAGGGGCGCCGACATATGTGAAACAAATACTAACAGAATTAAAGGAGGAAATAGAAAGCAACACATTCATTTAAGGAGACTTCAACACACCACTCACTCCAAAGGACAGATCAACCAGACAGAAAATAAGTAAAGACACAGAGGCACTGAAAAACACACTAGAACAGATGGACCTAACAGACATCTACAGAACTCTACACCCAAAAGAAGCAGGATACACTTCCTCTCAAGTGCATATGGAACATTTTCCAGAACAGACCACATACTAAGCCAGAAAAAGAACCTCAGTAAATTCAAAAATATTGAAATTCTACCAACCAACTTCTCAGATCACAAAGGTATAAAACTGGAAATAAATTGTACAAAGAAAACAAAAAGGCGCACATATACATGGAGACTTAAAAGCATGCTCCTAAATAATGGATAAATGACCAAATGGAAACAGAGGCCAAAAAATATATGGAGACTAATGACAACAACAACACAAAGCTGGAACTTCTGTGGGGCGCAGCAAAGGCAGTTCTAAGAGGAAAGTATATTGCAATCCAGGCCTGCTTAAAGAAGAAAGAACAATCCCAAATGAAAGACTCAATTATTGAAACTGGAAAAAGAAGAACAAATGAGGCTCAAAGTCACCAGAAGGAGGGACATAGTAAAGATCAAAGAAGAAATAAATAAAATAGAGAAGTTAAAAAATAAACAAAATAGATAAACCCCTAGACAAACTTATGAAGAGAAAAAGATATTCTACACACATAAACAGAATTAGAAATGAGAATGGAAAAATAACAATGGACCCCACAGAAATACAAAGAATTATAAGAGGATACTGTGAAACTCTATATGCTAACAAGCTGGGAAACCTAGAAGAAATGGACAACATCTTAGAAAAATACAACCTTCCAAGACTGCCCAGCAAGAAACAGAAAACCTAAACAGACCAATCACCAGCAATGAAATTGAATTGGTAATCAAAAAACTACCAAAGAACAAAACCCCCGGGCCAGATCGATTTACCTCAGAATTTTACCAGACATATAGAGAAGAAATAATACCCATTCTCCTTTAAGTTATCGAAAAAATAAAAGAGGGAATACTTCCAAACTCATTCTATGAAGCCAGCATCACTCTAATACCAAAACCTGCAAAGACCTCACCAAAAAAGAAAATTACAGACCAATATCCCTGATGAACGTAGATGCAAAAATACTTAACAAAATATTAGCAAACCGAATTCAAAAATACATCAAGAGGATCATACACCATGATCCAGTGGGATTCATCTCAGGGATGCAAGGATGGTACAACATTCGAAAATCCATCAACATCATCCACCACATCAACAAAAAAAAGAGCAAAAACCACATGATCATCTCCATAGATGCTGAAAAACATTTGACAAAATTCAACATCCATTCATGATAAAAACTCTCAACAAAATAGGTAGAGAGGGCAAGTGCCTCAACATCATAAAGGTCATAAATGACAAACCAACAGGTAACATCATACTTAACAGCGAGAAGCTGAACATTTCTCATCTATGATCGGGAACAAGACAGGGATGACCACTCTCTCCACTGTTATTCAACATAGTACTGGAGGTCCTAGCTATGGCAATCAGACAAAACAAAGAAATATGAGGCATCCAGATTGGTTAAGAAGATGTCAAATTGTCACTATTTGCAGATGACATGATATTGTACATAAAAAACCCTAAAGACTCCACTCCAAAACTACTAGAACTAATTTCTGAATTTGGCAAAGTTGCAGGATACAAAATTAACACACAGAAATCTGTTGCTTTCCTATACACTAATGATGAACTAACAGAAAGAGAAATCAGAAAAACAATTCCATTCACAGTTGCATCAAAAAGAATAGAATACCTTGGAATAAACCTAACGAAGTAAGTGAAAGACCTATACCCTGAAAACTACAAGACACTCCTAAGAGAAATTAAAGAGGACACTAACAAATGGAAATTCATCCCATGCTCTTGGCTATGAAGAATAAATATTGTCAAAGTGTCTGTACTCCCTAAAGCAATATACAGATTCAATGCAATCCCTATCAAAATACCAATAGCATTCTTCAATGAACTGGAACAAATAGTTCTAAAATTCATATGGAACCACAAAAGACCCTGAATAGCCAAAACAATCCTGAGAAGGAGGAATAAAACAGGGAATTATGCTCCCTGACTTCAAGTTCTACTACAAAGCCACAGTAATTAAGACAATTTGTCTTTGGCACAAGAACAGACCCACAGACCAGTGGAACATCATAGAAAATCTAGACATTAACCCAAAGATATATGGTCAATTAATATATGATAAAGGAGCCTTGGATATACAATGGGGAGATGACAGCCTCTTCACCAGCTAGTGCTGGCAAAACTGGACAGCTACATGTAAGAGAATGAAACTGGACTACTGTCTAACCCCACACACAAAAGTCAACTCAAAATGGATCAAATACCTGAATGTAAGTCATGAAACCATAAAACTCTTAGAAAAAACATAGACAAAAATCTCTTGGACATAAACATGAATGTCTTCATGAACATATGTCCCCGGGCAAGGGAAACAAAAGCAAGAATGAACAAGTGGGACTATATCAAGCTGAAAATCTTCTGCACAGCAAAGGACACCATCAGTAGAACAAAAAGACATCCTACAGTTTGGGAGACTATATTCATAATTTACATGCCAGATAAGGTGTTGACATCCAAAATATATAAGAACTCATGCACCTCAACAAACAAAAAGTAAATAATCTAATTATGAAATGGGCAGAGCATATAATAGACACTTCTCCAAAGAAGAGATTCAGATGGTCAACAGGTACATGAAAAGATGCTCCACATAGCTAATCATCAGAGAAATGCAAATTAAAACCACAATGAGATATCACCTCACACTGCGAGGATGGCCAACATCCAAAACACAAACAACAAAAGTTCGCGACGATGTTGAGGAAAGGGAAGCCTCCTACACTGCTAGTAGGAATGCAAATCAGTTCAACCATTGTGGAAAGCAGTATGGAGGTTCCTCAAAAAACTCAAAATAGAAATACCATTTGATCCAGGAATCCCACTCTTAGGAATTTAGCCTAAGAATGCAGCAGCCCAATTTGAAAAAGACAGATTCACCCCTATGTTTATCGCAGCACTATTTACAATAGCCAAGAAATGGAAGCAACCTAAGTGCCCATCAGTAGATGAATGGCTAAATAAGAGGTGGTTCATATACACAATGGAATATTATTCAGCCACAAGAAGAAAATAAATCCTACCATTTGCAACAACATGGATGGATCTAGAGGGTATTATGCTCATTGAAATAAGCCAGGCAGAGAAAGACAAGTACCAAATGATTTCACTCATTTGTGGAGTAAAGCAATGATGCAAAACTGAAGGAACAAAACAGCTGCACACTCAAAGAACCCATGAAGGGACTAGCTACCAAAGGATAAGGGGTTCGGGTGGTGGGCTGTAAAGGAGGTAGAAGGAGATTTATGGGTATTATGATTAGCATACATAACAGGGAGGTCACGGAGAAGGCCACATAGCACCCAGAAGACAAGTAGTGACGCTATAGCGTCTTATTATGCTGATGGACAGTGACTATAATGGGATATGTGGTGGGGACTTGATAATAGGGGGGACTGTTATATCCACAATGTTGGTCATGTGAAACCTTCATATGACTGTAATCAATAATATCTTAATTAAAATAAATAAAGTAAAATAAATGGACAAAGGACATGAATAGACATTTTTCCAAGGAAGACTTACAGATGGCCTACACACACATAAAAAGATCTTTGACATCATTAATTGATAGGCAAATACAAATCAAAACCACAATGAGATATCACCTTACTCCAGTTGGAAAGACTCTCATCAAAAAGACAAGAAATAGGGATCTATGTGGAAAAAAGGACCAGTATGCACTACTTGTGAGAATGTAAACTAATTTAGCTAATGTGGAAAACATTATGGCAGTTCCTCAAAAAATAAAAAATAAAGATACCATATAGCCCAGTAATTCCACTTCTGGGTGTTAATTTGAAGAAAACAATCAGTAATATGAAAAGATATTACCGGCACATATGTTTGTTGCAGCATTATTTACAATAGGAAAGATACAGAAGCAATGAAAGTGTCCATCAATAGGTGAAAGGATAAAGATGTGGTATATATGTATATTGGAATATTACTCAGTCATAAGAAAAGAATGAAATCTTGCCATTTGCAAAAACGTGTGGATCTATGGAGTATTATGCTAAGTTAAATAAGTCAGATAGGGAAACGTATGTACTGCATGATTTCACTTATATGTGGAATCCAAAAGAAATGAAAGAAAGAAAATAGAAATAGCCTGACAGAACAGACTGAAGGTTGTCACAGGAAAGGGACTTAGTTGGGTGGTAAAATGGTGAAGAGGATAAAGAAAAAAAGTTGATACAACTTTTTATTTACCAATACATATATAATATGAATGTATTTATATTTGTGTATGTCAGTAGTTGCATGTACAGTTGTTTTTTATTTTGGATTATCAAATAAAACTTAGAAAAAATTTAAACTAAAATGCATTGAACTACTCAAAAAAACACCTCAACATTTAATTTTGTTGTTTATCTTTTTTTCTAAAACACATTTCATTTATCTCCACCCTAATCTTTATTGTTTCTTTCCTTTGATAACTTTGGTTTTAGCTTAATCCTCCTTTTCTAGTTGTCTAAGTTGTGACTTAGGTTCTCATTTGGGACGTTTTTTTATAATGTAGGCAATTAGAGCTATAAATTTTGCTCTGAGCCCTGGTTTTGCTGTGTCCCAGAAATTTTTTGCTATGTTGTGACTTAATTTTTTATATTAATGTATTATTTGTTCCCCTTTTGATTTCTTCTTTGATCCATTGGTTGTTTAAGCACATATTATATAATTTTCACATATTATAAAATTTCTAGATTTCTTCTCTGGGAGATTTCTGTTTTTATTCCATTGTAGTAAGGGAAGGTACCTTGTGTGACTGAATCTTTTTAAAATTTATGGAGACCACATTTGTGGCCTAATATCAGTCTTGTAGAATGTTCCATGTTTGCCGGAAAAAAATGTGTATTGCACTATTGTTAAGTGCAATGTTATGTGTGTGTCTATCAAGCCTAACAGAACTGGTTTGTGGTGTTTTTCAAGTTCTGTTTCCTTAATAATCATCTGCGTGGTTGTTTTATCCATTATTATAAATGGGTTATTGAAGTCTTCAACAATTATTTTAGAACCATTTCTCCCTGCAATTCTTTCTATCAATGTTTGCTTCCTATAATTTGGATTTCTGATATTGGGTGCGTATATATATTTCCAATTGTTATGTTTACTTGGTAATTTGATGCTTTTGTTAATATATAATGTACTTATTTGCCTCGTGACAGTTTTTTACTTAAATTCTATTCTGTCTGATATTAATATTGCCACCCCAGTCCTCTGTGGTTACTTTTGTACATTTGCATGAACTATATTTTCCCATTCTTTCAGTTTAAACCTATTTTTGTCTTTAAATTGGGTTCCTTATGGACCTCATATAGTTTGATCATTTCTAAGAATCCAAGTTGCTGATCTATACCTTTTGTTTGGGTTTATAATCCATTTACATTTAATGCAATTAGTAATAAAAAGAAATTATTTCTGCCATTTGCTACTTTTTTTAGTCTTGTATTTATTTTTCACGTTTTTTTTCAATTTCTACCTTCTTTTGTAATTAACTGAATTTTTGTGCTGATGCATTTTCATTTTCTTTGTATTCTTTAGACATAGTCTTTGTGATTACCATGAGGACTACATGTGTCTTAAGTTATAACTAATTTTAATTGATATAAAGTTAATTTCAATGTAGTACAGAATCTCTTCTGCTACAAGGTACATGTCCCTTCTTATGATACTGATATCACAAATTATAACTATATACATACTGTGCCAAATACCACAGATATATAATAATATTTCATTCATTGGTCCTTTAAATTCTTTGGAAAAAAAAATGAAGTTATAGATCAAGCCTACAGTAATACATGCTTTTATACTTGTCAATTTATTTACCTTTACTAGACAACTTTATATATTCATACTGCTTTGAATTACTGTTTAACATCCTTTCTTAGAGTAGGCACTAAGATAGACATGAGCAGGAGGGGAGAAAGTATGACAGAAGACCATCCAGTCTCCACCCAGAGACTGCCGTTTCTCCCTTAAAAAAAGCCCTTTTTGTTGTTTAGCACAAACTGATAAGCAAACATACAGGTCACTGGGACCTTCCCAATTTTAAAGCATATGCATTAAAAGACCTAGTCACTAATGACCCTGAGGCTATTGTATCATTACTATATCATTTACATTGTAGCTTTTGCCCCACCATGAGTTTCTCTGAAATGCTCATGAAAAAAATTACACAAACTTGTGCATAGAGGCTGAATAGGAGGGAGCAACATGATCCAAAAGGTAGGGTGAAAATGACAAAACAGGAGAGAAGAAACCAAATAAATCACCATTAAAAAATTGTAAAACCCAGTGAACAGCTACTAACCTTCAGGGTGAGCTCATACCTCTGTCTCTGGAGTTTACTTTCCTTTTGCTTTGCAAAATTAAAATACAAAACAAAACTGTGACTTTAGCTCTCTATTGGGTCCCTTGACTGAATTATTTCCTTTAAGAAGAAAAAAACAGGAATTCCACAATCCACCACAGGTAACACTTTCATATCAATCTGAAGGATTTCCTTTAACATTTATCGTAGAGTAGGTCTTGTACAATTAACTTCCTCAAATTTGTTTAATTAGGAACATATTTTCCCCCTCATTTTTGAAGGAGAATTTTCCCAGATGAAGAATGCTTAGCTGAAAAGATTTTTTTTGTTTTTGTTTCAGTACTTTAAATATGTCATCCCACTGCCTTCTGGCCTCCTGAAACTTTGGATCATATTTATATCAAGGGTCTCTTGTGTATGATAACTTGCTCTTTTTCTTGGTGCTTTCAAGATTTTCTATTTGTCTAAAATCTAAAATATATTTTAATGTATCAATGTGTGTCTCTGGCTTTACCCTGTTTGGAGTTTTTTTAGCTTCTTGGATTTGTGTATTCATGAGTTTCATGAAACTTGGGAAGTTTTCAGCCACCATTTCTTCAAATTTGTTTTCTGCCCCTTTCACTCTCTCTAATCCTTTTGGAATCCCATAATGCATATTATGTTCAAGAAGGCAGTTGGATAGACTTAAGAAGGGAGAAAAGAGAGTCACAGACCACCCAGACTCCACTGAGAAATTGCCCTGTCTCCCTCAGACCAAAACCTTTTGTGTTTCTACACTAACTGACAAGGAAAAGATACATATCACTGGGACTTTCCCAATTTTGGAGTATGTGCACTTAAGGAAGACCTTTCCGCTAATGACTCTGAGGTCATTATAATATCATTATTATATCATTTACACTGCAGTTTTGGCCCACAGAGTGTTTTGCTTAAACTTTCATGGAAAAAATGATGAACACAAATATGTGTAAAGAGGCTGAAGGGAACAAACCAAGATGAATCCAAAGGATGATGTAAAAATGACCAAATTGTAGGGAGGAAACCAAATAACACACCATGAACAGACAAATTGTAAAACCTAGCATTCCCCTGCCCACCCTAAGGTCAGCTCAATCCTGGGTCTTTGGAGCACATGTAGTTTAACTTTACTAAATAAAAACCCTTTGAGGCTTTAACACTATAATGAATGCCTTGATTGATTTTTTTTTCTTTAAGAATATAAGAACTAAGGATCTCCTCAATCTACTGTTTGGTAACATATTCTGGTGTCATGATTTGGATCACTGCTCCAGGTAAACCACATGTGCCATGCCCCCTTAGTTGGAGGCACAACTTATTTATTCTCTGGGAGTTCTTTCCCTTTTTCTCTGTCTCTCATAGATCAAAACAGCCACACAGTGTGGGCATAGGTCAGACACTTAAATAACATTAGGGTCCTTCATGCAAGAAGAATCACGTGGCAGGAAAAGTCAATCATGGATGGGGCAAGATTGCACTAGGCACCCCACTGGCTACAAGACAACATATGTGCAAAGGAGGTACACTGCAAAAAACACCTATTTCCAAAGGAGGGACATAATAAAATCAAAGCAGAAGTAAATAAAATCAAATAAAACAATAGGAAAAATCAGTGAAATAAAGAGTGGGTTCTTTGAGAAAATTAGCAAAATTGACAACCCCCCAGCCAGAAGTATCAAAACAACAGAGAAAGCAAAATGTAAAAAAAAAAAACAGAACTGAAAACGAAATGGTCACAACGGGTGCCACAGAAAAACCAAAAATATTACAGAATTCTATGAAAAATTAAATGCCAAAAAAATTAACAACCTAGAACATATGGACAAACTGCTAGAAAAAATACAATCTTCCAAGGCTGAACCAGGAGGAAAAATAAAATCGGAACAGACAATTTACTAGCAATAAAATTGAACTAGCAATCAAAAAGCACCCAACAAATAAAAGTCTTGGAAAGGATTGCTTCACAGCTGAATTCTACCAAACACTTAAAGAAGTGCTAATACCCATCCTTTGTAAAGTATACCAAAAATTAAAAGAGGAAGGAAAACTTCCAAACACATTATATGGGGCCAGCATCATTCTACTACCAAAACCAAAGAAACTACAAAAAAAAAAAAAAAAGAAATTTATACACCAATATCCCTGATGAACATGGACGCAAAGATCGTCAATAAAATACTATTTAAAAATCAAAAAATACATAAAAGGATCTTCCATTATGACCAAGAGGGATTTATTTCAAGGATGCAAGGATGGTATAATATTTGTAAATCAATCATCATACACATCATTAACAAAAAAGATAAAAACCATATTGTAATCTCAAAGATGCTGAAAAAACATTTGACAAAATACAACATCCATTCATGATAAAAACTCACAAGAAAATGTATATGGGGAAATATACATCAAAGTAATGCAGGCCCCATGGACATACAATGGGGAAATGACAGCCTCTTCAACAACTGGTGTTGGCAAAACTGGACAGCTACATGCAAGAGAATGAAAATGGATTATTGTTTAACCCCATACACAAAAGTAAACTCGAAATGGATCAAAGACCTGAATGTAAGTCATGAAACCATAAAACTCCTAGAAGACAACATAGGCAAAAATCTCCTGAATATAAGCATGAGCAACTTCTTTCTGAACACATCTTCTTGAGCAAGGGAAACAAAAGCAAAAATGAACACATGGGACTTCATCAAACTAAAAAGCTTCTGTACAGCAAAGGACACCATCAGTAGAACAAAAAGACACCCTACAGTATGGGAGAATATATTCATAAATGACATATCCGATAAGGGGTTGACATCCAAAATAAATAAAGAGCTCATGCACCTTAACAAACAAAAAGCAAATAATCCAATTAAGAAATGGGCAGAGGACATGAATAGACACTTCTCTAAAGAAGAAATTCAGATGGCCAACAAGCACATGAAAAGTTGCTCCACATCGCTAATCATCAGAGAAATGCAGATTAAAACCACAATGAGATATCACCTCACACCAGTTAGGATGGCCAAATATCGACATGATGAGGAACAACAAATGCTGGCGAGGATACAGAGAAAGGGGAACCCTCCTACACTGCTGGTGGGAATGTAAGCTAGTTCAACCATTGTGGAAAGCAGTATGGAGGTTCCTCAAAAAACTAAAAATAGAAATACCATTTGACTCAGGAATTCCACTCCTTGGAATTTACCCAAAGAATACAACTTCTCAGATTCAAAAAGACATATGCACCCCTGTGTTTATTTCACCTCTTTTTACAATAGCCAAGATATGGAAGCAACCTAAGTGTCCATCAGTACATGAATGGATAAAGAAGATGGGATACATATACGCAATTGAATACTATTCAGCCACAATAAGGAAACAAAACCTGCCATTTGCAACATGGATCGAGCTGGAGGATATTATGCTCAGTGAAATACGCCAGGCAGAGAAAGACAAGTGCCAAATGATTTCCCTCATTTGTGGGGTATAACAACGAAGCAAAACTGAAGGAACAAAACAGCAGCAGACTCACAGACTCCAAGAGGGACTAGTGGTTACCAAAGGGGAGGGGTGTGGGAGGGTGGTTGGGGAGGGAGTAAAAAGGGGATTAAGGGGTATTATGTTTAGTACATGTGGTATCAGGGCTCATGGGGAAAAATGTAGCACAGAGAAGGCAAACAGTGAATCTGTGTCATCTTACTACACTGATGGACAGTGATTGCATTGGGGTATGGGTGGGGACTTGATAACATGGGTAAATGTAGTAACCACATTGTTTTTTCATGTGACACCTTCATACGAGTGTATATCGATAATACCTTAATAAAAAATAAAAAATAAAAATAATGCAGGCCATATATGACAGACCCCCAGCTAACATCATACTCACTGGAGATCAGCTGAAATCTTTTACCCTAAGATCAGGAACAAGAGAAGGATGTCTCCTCTGACCACTTTCATTAACATCTTACTGAAGGTTCTAGCCTCAGCAAACAGAAAACAGAAAAAGATAAAAGGCATCTATATTCGTGAGGAAGAAGTTAAACTGTCACTATTTGCAGATGACATGATATTATAGATAGAAAACCCTAAACTCCACCAAAAAACTATTAGAAATAATAACTGGATTCAGGAAAGATATATGATACAAAATTAATAACCAGAAATCTGTTGTGTTCCTGTATATTAACAACAAACTAAAAGAAGGAGAAATCAGGAAAACAATTCCATTTCCAATTGCATCAGAAAGAGTAAAATACCTAGGAATAAACCTAACCACGTAGGTGAAAATCCAGTACTCTGAAAACTATAAGGCACTCATGAAAGAAATTAAACAAGACACAAATAAATGTAAAGCTCTCCCACGTTCATGAGTAGGAAGAATTAATATCGTGAGAATGGCCATCCTGCCCAAAGCAATTTACAGATTCAATGCAATCTCTATCAAAATACCAACAGTGTTTTTCAATGAACTAGAAAAAGTTCTAAAATTCATATGTAACCACAAAAGACCTAGAATAGCCAAAGCAATTCCTAGAACATCAGTGGAGGTATGACACACCCTGACCTTAAGCTCTACTACAAAGCTACAGTAATCAAAACAGTATGGTTCTGGCACAAGAACTGACCCATAGGTCAATAGAACCAAATAGAGAGCCCTTATATAAACCCACACATATATGGTCAATTAATATATGATTAAAGTGCCACAAATATACAATGGGGATTAACAGTCTCTTCTGTAACTGGTGTTTAGAATACCAGACAGCTACATGCAAGAGAATGCAATTGGATTACTCTCTATCTCCATACAGAAATTAAACACTTGAAATTCATCAAGGCTATGAATATAAAACATGAAACCATAATGCTTTTAGAAGAAAACAGGCAAAAGTCTCTTGAACATAAGTATGAACAATTTTATCCTGGAAACATCTCCTTGGTCAAGGGAAACAAAAAAAAAATGAACAAGTGGGACTACATAAAACTAAAGGTTCTGTACAGCAAGCAACACCATGAGTGGAACAAAAAGGCAGCCTACAGTATGGGAGAATAAATTCAGAAATGATTTATCTGATAAGGGGTTAACATCCAAAATATATAAAGAGCTCATATGCCTCAATACCAAAAAACAAATAACCCAATTAAAAAATGGGCAGAAGACCTGAACAGATATTTTTCTGAAGAAGAAAAAAGATGGCCCCCCAGGCACATGAAAAAATGTTCCACATCTCTAATAATCTGGGAAATGAAAATCAAAACCTCAGTGAGATATTACCTTACACCTGTCAGAATGGCAACTATCTAAAAGACAAGAAATAACAAGTGTTGGTGAGGATGTGGAGAAATGGCAACCCTCCTACACTGTTGGTGGAAGTGTCAATTGATTCAGCCACTGTGGAAAGCAGTATTGAGTTTCTTTAAAAAACTAAAAATAGGAATACCATTTGACCCAGTAATTCCACTTCTAGGAATTTACCCAAAGAATACAAAACCCCTAATTTGAAAAGATATATGCACCCGTATGTTTATTGCCACATTATTTACAACAGCCAATATGGAAGCAACCTAAGTGTCCATCAATAGATGAATGGATAGTGTGGCAGGGGAGAGCCTCAATAGGGTGGAGTAGGATGGCAAGATAGAAACCTCCTCCCCCCTCACACACAAAGGAAGCAACTAGAGTAAATACAACAAAACCTGAAAGTGAACTGAAAACTGCAGAAACAAAAACAAAAAAATCTGTCAGCTGAGAGGAAGAATAAAGAAGTGGAGAGGGAATAGGTGTCCAGGAGCTCTGCACACCTGGCTCTGAAGATTTGCTGTGGGCACATGAGTCCACATTACATTGGATTCTGGTGATTAGCAGGACTGGACACCAGGACAGTTGGAACACTCTGAGAGGCTGAGAAACTTGTCAACTGGAAAGGACAGGCATACTCCACTGGTCCCACCAATACCCAGTACAGAGGCAGCTGTTCAAAAGACTTGCCAGCAATGTGAGGGGAGCCAGAAGTGTTAGGGTTGGACAGGGTGTCTCTTCAGAAGAAAGGAAGATGGTGTTTGGAGCTGGCTCCCACAAGCACCTGACAGTTGGGCTGATGAAGGGTTGGATAAGTGTAATCCATATGCAGTTTCTCCTCCAGAGAGCACTCCTACACTTGCCCCTCTGCCACACTTCCCACTGATGGTAAATCTTTCAAACTGATGCTTCTTTATTGAATCTCAGCAGGACAAACAGAGTGTGCCTGTCCTTTAAAAGTGACAGGAGTTCTGGCCCCCCAAATTACTCCAAGTGTCCCTGGTGTACAGCCCTATTAATCACCAAAGCCCCATGCAATGTGGACTCATATTCCCAGAGCAGATCTCCAGACCCGGGTGTGCCAGATTCCTGACTTTTTATCCTCTCCCCTCTCCGTTCTTCTCTTTTCCTTTTGTGGAATATGGTGGTGGAAGTTCTTTGGTTATGACTGGAAACAGCTCTTCCTTTTCACCCTTCTCAATGGGGTCCTCCCTTCTTCACTAGGTATAGATGGTCCATTCTTCAGTTTTCATGTCACTTTCAGGGTTAGTTGCATTTGCTGTAGTTGCTTCCTCATTCTGTAAGTGGAAGGAGGTTTTTGCCTTGCCGTCTGACCCTCCCACCTTTTTGCCTCAAATCTTGGAGTATTGTTTAATGTAGGCATTCACTGCTATCCCTCTGGGTACTGCTTTTGCTGCATCTTGTAAGTTTTGGTACTTTGTAGTTTCCATTTCATTGTACATAGTACTTCCATTTCATTTCAAATTATTTTATAATTTATCTTGTCATCATTTCTGTGACATATTGGTGTAACAGTTGTTTAATTTACACATATTTGTAACTTTTATTGTATTTTGAAATATGTGTCATAGGTAGAATATGGGCCTTGGCATCAGTTCGCCCCTGTTGGACTATGTGATCCACCATTTACTGGCTATGTGACTTTAGGCAAGTTATAACGTCTTTGTATCTCAGTTTACTTATGTATTTAGGAAATTAATATTACTCTTCAAAAAATTGTTTTGGGGATTCAATGATATAATCCATATAAGGCACATAGGACAGTATTATGTAAATAGTAAGTGTTCAAATAATGATCACTATTATTATCATCACATAAACCTGGAGTAGTAGTAAAAGCCAATGGTAATCCTAATGACAAATATATCCATTATTTGGAACATAATTATTTTGGGAACTATTGGACAGTTACTTTTCTTTAACCCAGGAAGTGTAGTGATATCATCCCATTCCTCATCATGTTAGGCTCAGGAAAATTAGTCATATGATATTGTGGCTATATAGCATGGAGCTGGTTCTACTAGCCATCTTCATTGTGTGAATTAGATTTTATACACAAGGATGATAGAAAGTGAAAGATATAAGAATCTATGCTCAGGATGAAGGAAGAATGAAGACATAGATGAGAGAGAAATAGGAAACTAACATTCTATCAAGGCTTCATAATGAAGTTCACATTTTGGAGTAGTTTCATCTATATGCAAATACAGCCTATACAACCTTTGAATTGCTTTTAATAGAAGGTTAAGTTGGAAGATACAGGTCAGACACAGTGATAAACACTTGAGCAGCTGCAGTCTTTGGTAATTCAGCACAATATTCTCAGAACATGCTTCATTCAAAAGCAGTCCTTGTGACATTTGTGAACCAAGGTTCTGTTCCCGGTGGAAGGTTGTTAAGACATAGAAATTCAAAGTATCTGGTCAGGGCAGTACTATAAGGACTGGTATCATAGTATCAACAGCAGCTAGAAGATGCTTTTGGCTTTTTGTAAGTGCCTCATGATTCCAAGTCAGAGTGCACTGTTTTGCAAAATTCCAATTAGATATATTGGATTATTTTACTAGAGACATTTATCTGGGTGAAGTTCATGGTATAGCATAAAAGGGACTGGATTTTCTGCAGCTTGAAAGCAGAGCAACCATCCATTTCTGTTTTCTTTCCAAGGACAGGGTATTGGGAAGAGCTCATAAAATTGAAAGACTCAGGTAGTGAAAATCTGAGAACCTAACACAGCTCAGTTTATCATTATACTCCTTAGGAAAAAGGCTTGCTACATTTTTTGTACAGGTGAAACCCCGAGTGGGATGAGGATTTGTGTCAAAAGCTACTTTAGGAAATTATAGAGTGCATGAAACCTTAACAATGTACAGAAATCCAGCTAACTTATTTTACAGAGAACTGAAGACCTGTGTTGTAGACATTGGTATGGCTGCGAGTCTGTATAGTATACTTCTTAAATTATGTTTATGGTTATCTAACAATCATATTGCAGGATAAAAAGTGTAAAAAAGGAATTTTCTGCACTGTATTGATGTGGATTTTTTTTCCATTAGAGAAATTGAAGCCAATGGTATGCTAACAAATTCACAGTCAAGAGACTGAGTACATTTTATCTCAAACTATACCATGTAACAAGGATAATATGTTCAGTATGAAAAAAAATTTATTTCTACCATCCATATAATAAATAGCATTTATCTCTTGTACCTTTTATGGTCATTTGTGGAAATACACTTATGAGAGAGATACCTTCTGTGGAGAAAATGGAAGTTCCTATGGCCCGGATCCTCACCTGACCCTAAACTACTTGATGATATAATTGACCTATTGTTAGGCTAATGCTTACAAACCCACAGGCAATAAGCTATTATTGACTGAGTCACTATATAAAGAGCTCTGTCTGGAGGCAGACTGCTGGACGCAGACATGTACCTAGTGCCCAACCTACCACCATGAGAATAAAGCTTTGAATAAACTTTTTATGCCAAGAATGTTCCATTGTCATTTCTTGGTCTCACCAAATCCATAGTGAATGTACTGGTCACTGAAACCCTCAGGCCAGACAACTGGTGTAGTTGGCAGGATTTGCTGTAGACTGAAGAATGGAACAGGATGCCCTTAGAGGGTTGCTTCAGCAGGCTGTCCCTATGAATGGGGAGATATTTGAGTGTCCCCCAATGGGCATGTGGATGAGGTGGCTTCCTCATAGAGGACTCAACTCTTCCTCAGGATTGGGGGGAGGTGGAGGTGACACCCGAGGTAGTAGTGTTGGCTGTTGGCATAATAAGGAGGTCATTTGAGAAACAGAGTGTCTGTGAGGTGGTGAGAACCATGGTTTGGCTGTTTCTCTCAGTATTAAAAAAGGCTACAGATGATAGAGACATGCTTCTGTGAGAGACACAAGAAATGGTAGCATGGGAATGCAAGCTGCGAACTGCTGTGTATTTGTTGAAGAATGAAATGGCATCAATATGAGAGAAGGCAGCATGAGAACACAAGTAGCGAGGTGCTGTGGAGGAAGTAAAAGATTTGTTAAAAAATGAAATGGCATTGCTGCAAGG
>JAVSCE010014208.1:0-17363 GCA_032199065.1 Smutsia gigantea
AAAACCTTCCGGGAACAGTTGCATTGGAGCTAAATCTTGAAGTTGATCTTAGTGGAAGGAAATTGCAACAGAAGAAACTGCATGTGCAGAGGTGTGGAAGCAGGAGAGATTGTGGCATGTGCCGGCAACTGCACGTAGCTAAGTGTTCCCAAAGCTTAGTGTGCATGTTGGGAAGATTGGAACAAAGCAGCCAGCGTGGCAGGAAGGGCCAGAGCATGAAGGGCCTTGAGGGTGACGATGAGGAGTGTGGATTTTATCAGTGGGGGACCTGTGGGAAGGACTGAAGGAGCGTGAAAGCAGTGATCAGTTTGTTTATGGAGCAGGAGGAGTGTGGGGAACATTGTAGGGACATGTGGGATGTGACACGGAGAGGACTCCCCAAGGGCTGTGGCAATGAGGCCGTAGGGTCAGAGGTGAAGCCCAAGGAAGAACCTCCCTCTCAGGTAGGACTGCCTGGGAAAAGCTCTTGGAGGCCTCTGAATCTCATGATGACAGGAGAGGAAAGCTGTCCTTTGCTGCTGTGGCCCAGCAGTATCAGAGGCCCCAGCTCTGTCACAGAGGGGACCTGAGCCAGTCACCCACCTTGACTCCAGTGCTTTCAGCAATAGGAGTATTGGCAAGGGAGGTCCGTTGTTGCCAAAAGCTTAAGAGCAGTTATTATCTTCCCTCAGAAAGCACACGTTCTACATATGATTTCAGGCACACCATCCCTGGACCCCAGATTGAGAACCCTAGTCCAGGGAATGCTGTTTTTCAAACCCTGTTGCTAACTGCCGACTTAGCTAAATAATGTTTCTTGAAAGATTAGGGGTTTAGCCCTGATAACTATCATCTGTAATTTTAATAGTGATAGAGCTTTTGAGATTTTTTTTTTACTATTGTGTTGCTTTAATTGTTTCTAAAGGGGGTAATTTGAATTCTCTTGTTTATTTATTAGATAAAGGTAAACTAATAAAAGATTCTTATTTTCTCTTCCATTCTATTAGGAATGATCAGAATTCTAGTTTTCCAAGAAGGCTGAAGAATACTAATGCTGATGGATTCCAAAAACCTATATATTTTATAAAATCAAATTTTAGAAAATTTAATCAGAAACCTTACATGGTAAGATTGCAGTTGCAAACTTTCATTTTTGTACATTCCATTATCCTCATGTATATCTGTATATAGGTGGATCACCAGTACTTTTCAAGTTTGTAACTGTTCATTAAGTACATGTTATGATTCCATTGTTCAACGTCAGGATTTTATTGAGGCTTATAGTTATGACAGACGAAATGGTCATCTCTTATTTAATTTAGCAGGATTTATTGCATGTATTACAGTACTAGCTTTTTTGGATTTAAGATGTTTTTGTAATACCTTTATTAAGGTATAATTTATGTACCCTAAAATTCACCAGTTTTAGGTGTATAATTTATTGTTTTTCATAAACTTACCAAGATATGTAACCATCACCAGAATCCAGTTTTAGAACATTTCGTGGTCCCAGTGAGAGCCCTTGTGCCTGTTTAGTTATTTCTTGGTCCCACCCCAGCTAACCACTCATCTACTTTCTGTTTCTAAAGATTTGCCTTTTCATAGGGCATATCACAGAATGGCAGTTTTCTATGAGAGCAAGCAACAGCTAGAAAGATGGAAGCCAGAGTCTATTTTTAACCTAATCTTAGGAGCGATATCCCATCAATTCTACCATACTCTGTTTGTAGGAAGCAGGTCATTAGGTCCAGCCCACACTCATAGGAAGGGGATGACATAGGGCCCTGGATACTGTAAGGTGGGGATCACTGGGAGCCTGCTCAGAAGCTGCCCGGCACCATCCTCCTCCTGGCTCCCAAAGAGTCACATCCCTTCACATGCAAAATACACCCCTCCCTCCCATGGTCCCCAAAAGTTTTATCTCACGTATTTTTATGCACATATTCAAATTTATAGATTTAAGATAAATTCAAAATAACTGCTGTGGGAAGGGTTTTATATGACCTTTTGTTTTTAAACTGGGGAGAGGGATAAAGGTGTGTAAGAGGAAAATTGGTGAGAAGTAGACTCCATAGCAAATGGAATAAATAGAAGGTTATATGCCTAAAAAGAAACTGTCTTCAGAATGGACCCCGTCTTTTTCTGTTCCCATCAGAGGATTCAGGTTCTTTGTAGTTACGGTATTAATACCCTGACTTCTGATATTTTCCTAGTCCTGGTAGGAGTATCACCTCAAATCCATTGTCTGAGTCAGCAAAACCTGCCAACTGCAGTGTTGAGAATTTGTTTTCCTCTGAGGCAGTGGGAACTCTCTGGCAACTCCAGATAATAATGGGCTTGTTTCTCTGCTTGACACCAGAATAAATACTAAATTGATGGTCCATTTTCTAAAAGTCACTTTTTCACACTTCTCACAATCATGAATTAAACTACCTCCTCACAAATTAGCATAGGTTATGTGAAGGAAGATGTGTGTATATTCCTACAACTAAGCTACATGTTACATTGTTTGTGTTCTTAATCCTATACATTTAAAATGTGTTTTTTAAACAGTAAAGTGAACTTTTAAAAATAAACCTGAAATACTTTTTTTATGCAGAATTATAGAATGCAGGGAAAACACATTACTAACAAACCATTTGGAGTTGAGGCAAACCATCAAAACTCAAGAGGCTTTAGAAGACCTTTTAAGGTATCTAGTGTTATTTTTTCATTTAATTCCAGCTTTGGTTCATGCTCTGAACATAATGTTCTAAGTATTTATAAATTAAAAGCTGTCTTTGTGATATTTCAAATAATAGCTGTAAACTAGTATTTCTGGACATTTATGGTTAACTGTGATCAGTTTAATGTTGACCCCTTTCCTCAGGACTTGATTTTCAAATGTGTTTTTTTTTTACTAGTGGAACCCTTTTTCAATATTACATGTAAACACAAAAACATAAAATAGATGCAAATGGAGTGACTTTAGGTGGGGAGGCAGGCAAGGTCCCGGATCTTCCCTTTAAGCCTACCCCTTTACCTCTAAGATGGAAGTTCCTAGCTGAATAGCCTTCTCCAGGATTCACAGATTGGAAAAACCCTGCCCATAGACAAGCAGCCCTCAGACACCTTCAGCATCATCAGAGAAGGATTCTGGTCCAACAAGCTTTGTTAAAACATATTTCATCACATTCTAATGTACAACTGTGTCTGATGTAAGGGATAGTTTTCATCAACCAACATGTGTATCTAGAACACCCTATCCTCCAAACATATGGAATAAGAATTACAGTGTAAGGTATTGTTGCTCTCTCCTTGTTCTCAGAAGTTGAGGTAATTTTTAAATACATTTTGACTGAATTTCCTGCTTATAATAGAAACTTTATTCTTATTTTGCATGCTACAGTGCAGTGTCTCTTTCCCCTTCCCCTCAAAAAGAAAAGAGAAGAGTCTGAGCTTTTTATGTGAAAGTGGCAGGCAGGCTGGATAGAGTAGTTAATTCATCGGGAGGAGCAGAAAGGCAGTATGAACTAGCCCCAAACCATAGACCAGGAGGGTAGCTGAGTGATCTTCTATTAATGCCTTCTTGAGTCAAAATCTCTAGAAGTCATAAGATTTTTTTCACTGGGAATAACATACTTTGTAGACATTGATTAGATAACGTTTTTAGCCAGTTGTTCATGTACTTAAAAACATGTGACATTAGCTTTTCAAAAATAGCCATGACCATAGAATATATAAACATGTTTTACACCATCTTTTAATATCTTCAGTAGTAAGGCATAAAATCAATTGAAAATGTGATGTCTGCATAGCTTAGAGACAGCATAGGTGGCCTTTCAGATACAGGTTCTTCCTATTTGTTACTTTCCTCATGGGTCAGATGTAGCTGATTATATTTTTCTAAAATTCTTATAAAATCTTTTTTTCTTTTAAAAATATGTGCACTAATCTTTCCTCTTGACCGAACACTTAAAGCTGTGTAATGTTATATATTATTTAGAAAATCACAATTCTTCATAGTAAAATAGGGGGAAGAAATAATCCTTCATAAGGCAAAGAGCTATTTCATTATAATTTACTTTTTACATGAAGTGGACTAATCCAAAACCATATACTAAACACCTTATTAGATATGTAAAAGTGTACAATGTGAATCTCAAGATTAGCTCTGATGTGTCAAGTTTGTGCAGATAGTTTTAACAAAATTATAGTGTCTCATTGTAATTCTTCTTTACCTGAAAATTTTTGTAGCCTCAAGAAAATAATTGGAAAATAGACCTGGCATAAATACTTTTTAAAACTTACATGCTTCATTATGCATGACATACATATTTGTTAATAATTGGGGAAAGACAAATCTACTTAGTTTTTATAATACTCCACTGTAATATGCCATTTGTACATTTCCCACATGGGAAACACAAATATTTGTTATCCTCTTATGTCTTTTGTAATATTGGTCATTATGCAGGTTAGGAAATGGTCTTTTTAAGTGTATCTCTTACCTTGAAAACATTTGCTGGGATTTTTATGGTAAAGAAAGATTGGGTCAAAGGTACTTAATAGGAATAAAGTTAAAGAGAGTTTTTGATTCTTACATAGATGTTGATACTTGATGTCCCCCAACAATTTGTGATTTGATATATTTCACTATGAATCTGAAGGATAATTTTAGCTCATTAGAGGTTTTGAAAGTTGTATTTTTTTTTAGAATGATGAATTTCAAATTTTTTAACTTAGTGTTAATAATTGGTTTTATGGAATCTGAAACCAAAACAAAACAAAATGAACAAAGCAGCAATCGACACAGAGATACTGAGAAGTGACCAGTGGTTACCATGGGGCAGGGGTTGGGGTGGGTGGGTGAAATACGTGAAGGGGATAAAGAGGCACAAAATCTTAATCATAATGTACATTAGTCATGGGGATGAAAGTATAGCATAGAGAATGTAGTCAATAGTTCTGTAACATCTATGTTAACAGATAGTAACTGCAGTAGTTGGAGTGAGCATTTAATGATGTATGTAACTGTCAGATCACTGTTCTATACTTAAGGCCAATATAATATTGTATATCAACAATACTTCAAAAAAAAGTATATCAAAAAATTTTGTTTAATTATTATATAAAATGAGCTAGGAAGCTGGTTTGAGGAAAATTACCATCAGCAACCTCTTTGCTTTGGATGTCTGTAGTGCCTAGAATCAAGGGCAGACATTTTTCCATTTCTCATACCAATAAAGTATATTTGGAAGCTGTAGTGTTTTTGTTCACTTGCTTGTTTTTTTTTGAGGTACATCTAGTAAAGTGCACAAATCTTAGTATACAGCTTGGTGAATTTTGAGATGTGTATACACTCATATAACCATCACCCAGATCAAGATACCAAACATTCTCACTAATTTCTTTTCCCCCTTTCCTTATTTCACCCATCTCCTCACCTACCTCCGTTATGGCAACCACCAGTCTGTTCTCTGTGTCTATGAGTCTGTTTCTGTTTTATTCATTTGTTTTATTTTTCAGATTACACATATAAGTGAAATCATATGGTATGTGTCTCTATCTGACTTACTTCACTTAGCGTAATACCCTCTAGGTCCATCAGTGTTGTTGCAAATAACAAGATTCTTTTTTATGGTTGAGTAATATCCCATTGTATATATGTACTTCATCTTCTTTACTCATTCATCTGTTGATTGACATTTAGGTTTGGAAGTTGTAGTTTTAACATTCATTGTTTTTTCCTTTACAGACCAACTTTACAGGTGGCAAATTCCAGCCCCATTATAAATCAGGCCTAGTACAGAAGAGCTTGTACATTCAGGCAAAATATCAGCGTTTACGGTTTGCTGGTCCGAGGGGATTTATCACTAATAAATTCAGAGAAAGATTACTGAGGAAGAAAAAGGTTAGTTGGATTATGATTATTTTAAAATGTTGAGTGACTTTTGAACTCCTAAATTATCTATATTTGATGGCTAAATTGGGCTTTCTATTTAATTTTGACTTAAGAAACAACCTAGATTTCATTTCAAAAATGTTCTTATTGCATGATAAAGAAAAATTTCAAGGAGTAGGGGTAGTAGAGTTGTGAGAATGTTTAATTTTTTTTGCCATTATTAATGTACAGTTACATGAGCAATATTATGGTTACTAGACTCCCCCTATTATCAAGTCCCCACCACATACCCCATTACAGTCACTGTCCATCAGCATAGTAAGATGCTATAGAATCACTACTTGTCTTCTCTGTGTTATACTCCGTTCCCTGTATGCCCCCCCCGTTACATTATGTGTGCTAATCGTAATAGCCCTTTTTCCCCCTTATCCCTCCCTTCCCACCGATCTTCCCCAGTTCCTTTTCCTTTGGTAACTGTTAGTCCGGGAATGTTTAATCTTAAAATGCTTTTAGCTGTTATACCTCAAATACTTTGAATATGCTGTTTGAGCTTTTTACTTTAGAATTTCTATTGTATGATTAACCTTTGCAGTGGAAATTAGATAAAGACTTTTCACTGATATGTTTTAGCCTTAAACAATGAATTATCTAAGTGCCACAAAATATTGAACTGACTATATAAAAAGGGTACAATTGCAAAATACACTAACACTTCTTTCCCCATTCATATGTAGTTTTTTATTGTGACAAATATATATATAATGTAAAATTAGCCATTTTAACCATTTTTAAGTATACAGTTCAGTATTAATTATATTAATAATTCTGTGCAACCATCACCACTATATGCTAACTCTTGATGTTAATAAAAAATTTCTTTGCTTGGTAATTTGAATTTTGTACTCTTAGTTGTGGATTGATTTTCTTCAAATTTGCTATGTTGATATTTGAACGTGCAGCAAAAATATGATATAAAATTATGTTCTACATATTTTAAAAGAACAGTAGCATTACATCAGTTAACTGAGGCATGTTTGTCAATTTTTTTACTTATTTTTGTTAATTTTGGGATAACATTTTCTTCTGAGAAATGTGTATATATCTAGTATTGCTGTCAAATAGTCCAACTGTGATTTTATAGATTTTCAAACCATAAATACTTCCTTACATGTTTATACTCATGAAGCCTTTACACTGAGCTTACTTAGTGATTTTAGTAAAACTATTTGCTGTAAGATGGACTAGTAGAATGGAGTTAACAACTTATTTTCTTTAAGTTTAGAGTTAAATATAACATCTTCTGTAACTGCTCCCCACCCCCACCCCAATTTTAACTAAGTGCCTTAGAAGAGGTTTCTAATTTCTCCATGTGTGTCCCTCTGGGTGTTATGAAAGCCATCTCTTTAAAATGTGAGTGTGATTGGGGTCATTTTCTCCCTCTCTTACACCTCTCTACTGTTGGATTGAGGTGCTGCTTCTCTTCCTGTCTCACGTGGCAAGTTTCTTTGCAGCGCATGTTCTAGGCATTTGTCCCCAGTCATAGCTGGCAGCCTGACTGTTGTTGGGGAACATTGGCTCCATGTGAGGAGAAACGCTGAGGAGAAAGGCTGAGGCAAGCCTTCTCCTCAGTCACAAGGTCGGGTTTCAGGTACATGTTGCGTGTTTCTCTTCTGTTAAATCTGTGCTGAACTTTGAGTGTTAGCTTTGTTTAACTCCATTTTTGCCTCTGTTTTTAAGATGACTTGGGGGCTCCTAAGTGCTTACTTGACTGACTGCCTCAGCCTGCAGTTTCTATATGCTCATTGCACTTGCTGCATTTCATCATTCTCTCCTTTGCCTCATCTTGCCTAATTCCTGCTCACTACCCAGTTCTTTCAGCTCACGTTGACAACTAGCTTCATTTAACATTAAATAGAAATCAGACATCAAGCCTTCATCCTAGGCCACAAGAAGTATGTCCTAGAAGGGGCTACAACCTGCTGTGGGTCTCCAGTCTTTAGGGCCTAGGCTTTTTGTATCATCTAAAATGCTGCAGTTAGAGTCAGGGCCCAGTGTAGATTATGGCCCTGCCCTCCTGTTGCCTTTCACTGCCCATCTGAATGCTTTACAAGTGGTGCCAACACACTGTATTTTTAAAACATCAGGGTCTACTATTTATTTTAAGCCTACCCTTCTGGATGCTACTTCATATACAGATGACCCTTGAACACCACAGGGGCTGGGGTACTGACCCACCCCATGCAGCCAAAAATCCACGTATAGCTTTTGACTCCCCACAAACTTTACTGATAGCCTACTGTTGAGCATAAGCCTTCCAGATAATGTAAACAGGTGATTAATACATATTTTGTATTTGTATGTATTATATACTGTGTTCTGACAATAAAATAAGCTATAGAGAAAAAAATGTTTCTTTAAATTGTCACAAATATCCAAAATAATTTCCAATATATTTATTGAAAAAAATCCATGTATGAGTAGACCTGCATGGTTCAAACCCATGTTCAAGGGTCAGTTGTACCTTTGCATCATAGCTACTTCGACATGGGCTTTTCCAGTCTGGCTTGTCAGTGCCTGCAAACAAGCCATAGCCTGTTTTTTTTATAGATTTGTATTTGAACAAGGCCCAACTTTTAGAGTACAGAATGAAAAAAGGTACAGGCATACTTCATTTTATTGTGCTTCATAGATATTGTGGTTTTTACAAATGAAGGTTTGTGGCAACCCTTCATTGAGCAAGTCTATTGGCTCCATTTTTCCAACAGTGTTTGCTCACTTCATGTCTCTGTGTCCCATTTTGGTGATTCTTGTAATAATTCAAACCTTTTCATTATTCTTATATTTGTTACAGTGATCTCTGATGTTCCTATTGTAATTGCTTTGGGGTGCCACAAACTTGATTGATAAATGTTGTGTGTGTTCTGACTGATATATCTACCAGCTGTTATCCCACCTCTCTCCTCCTTGGGCTTTGCTATTCCCTGAGACACAACACATTTGAAATTAGGCCAGTTAATAACCCTACATTGGCCTCTAAATGTTCAAGTGAAAGAAAGAGTTGCATGTCTCTCACTTTATATAAGAAGCTAGAAATGATTAAGTTTAGCGAGGAAGGCATGTTGAAAGCCAAGGTAGGCCTCTTGCACCAAACATTTAGCCAAATAGTGAATGCACAGATAAAAGTTCTCGAAGGAAATAATTAGTGCTACTCCAGTGAACAAATGAATGATAAGAAAGCAAAACAATCTTATTGCTGATACAGAGAAAGTTTGAGTGGTCTGCATAGAAGCACACACCAGCCACAACATCCCTTTAAGCCAATGCCTAATCCAGAGCAAGGCCCTAACTCTTCAATTCTATGATGGTTGAGAGAGGTAAGGAAGCTGCAGAAGGAAAGTATGAAGCTAGGAGAGGCTGGTTCCTGAGGTTTAAGGAAAGAAGCCATCTCCATAACAGAAAAATGCAGGTGAAGCAGCAAGTGCTGATGGAGAAGCTGCAGGAGTTATCCAGAAGATCTGGCTGGGATCATTAATGAAGGTGGCTCCACTGAACAGCAGATTTTCAGTGTAGACAGAACAGCCTTCTATAGGAAGAAGATGCTATATAGGATTTCATAGCTAGAGAGAAGTCAGTGCCTGGCTTCAAAGCTTCAAAGGACAGGCTGACTCTCTTGTTAGGGGCTAATGCAACTGGTGACTGTAAGGTGAAGCCAGTGCTCATTGACCATTCTCAGAAATCCTAGGGCCCTTAAGAATGATGCTGAATCTACTCTGCCTGTGGAACACACAAAGCCTAGACGATAACACATCTGTTTACAACATGGTTTCTTGAACATGGTTCCACTGTTGAGAACAACTGTTTAGAAAAAAAAGATGCCTTTCAAAATATGACTGCTCACTGACATTGTACCCATTACCCAAGAGCTCTGATGGAGATGTACAACGAGATGAATGTTATTTTCATGCCTGCTAATACAACATCCATTCTGCAGCCCACAGATCAAGGAGTAATTTCAAATTTCAAGTGTTATTATTTAAGAAATCCATTTTGTAGGGCTGTAGCTTTCCTAGATGGTGATTCCTCTGATGGGTTGGGGCAAAGTCAATTAAAAACCTTCTGGAAAGTATTCACCATTCTAGATGCCCCTAAGAACATTTGTTATTCATGGGAAAAGGTCAAAATATACTATGGAAGAAGTTGATTCCAACCCTCATGGATGACTTTGAGGGGTTCAAGACTTCAGTAGAAGAAGTAATTGCAGATGTGGTGGAAATAGCAAGAGAACCAGAGTGAGAAGTGGAGCCTGAAGATGTGACTAAATTGCTGTATCTCATGATCAAACTTGAATGGATGAGGAGTTGCTTCTTATGGATGAGCAAAGAAAGTGGTTTCTTGAGATGGGATCTACTGCTAGTGAAGATACTTTGAAGATTGTTGAAATGGGAACAAAGGATTTAGAATATTACATAGACTTAGCTGATAAAGCAGCAGCAGGGTTTGAGAGGATTGACTAATTTTGAAAGAAGTTCTGTGTGGGTAAAAGGTGATAATAGCATCACATGCTACAGAGAAACTGTTCATGAAAGGAAGAAGCAGTCAGTGTAGCAAACTTTATTGTTGTCTTATTTTAAGAAATTGCTGCAGCCATTGCAGCCTCCAGCATCCATCACCCCATTCAGTCAGCAGCTGTCAATATCGAGGCAGGACCCTTCACCAGCAAACAGATTATAACTTGCTGAAAGCTCAGAGGTTGGTTATCACTTTTTAGAAATAAAGTATTTTTAAATTAAGGTATTTACATTGTTTTTTAAGATATAATGCTATTGCACACTTAATAGACTGCAGCATAGTATAGACATAACTTTTATATTCACTGGGAAACCAAAAAGTTCACTTGGCTTGCTTTATTGCAATATTTGTTTTATTGCGGCGGTCTGGAACTGAACCTCCAATATCTCCAAGGTGTGCTTGTACCCTGCTGTTAGCACCCTACTTAGCAGGTGGGTTCCACACTCTTCTAACCTTAATGGATAGGAATGAGACATTGCAGTTGCTCTGTTTCTGCCAAGGTCTAGACTAAGGTCCTTAAGTCTTACTTGGCCTTAGAGTGTCCCAGTAGTATTGTGCTACTTTGGAACCTCATTCCATGTGTATAAACTGATGACTTAGACCTATTACTCCATTTTACCTTGGCCTTCATGCCCTAAAGGAAGAGGTGAAGGCCTGGAGTCTTTGTTTTCTTTCAGTGTTGCTTCCCCTTTCCCCTAGATTAGGGCCACTTCTGTTCAAATGGGATTACTGTGCGTGAAGTACCATTGACATCACTTTTCATCCCAAGCTTCAGCTTTGAAGGGAACTCTGAAGGTCCTACACTGGAGAAAAACCTTAGTCTGGGCAGCATCTGCTTTGGCTTTTTGCCTTAAGAGGGAGTTCATTCATTTCATCGTTATTAGACCACCACCTAGATTAATTAAAGATGCATGATCAATTAATTCATCTAGGTGCCCTGTACTTCTTGAGCCTGGAATTAGAATGAACCTATGTATTCCCACATGCCTCCGAGTCTACCAGGAAGGTTTAAATTGATCTTGTCCAGACTCCTCACTCCCTGGTCATATTGAAATGCCTGGGCTGATCATTCATGACTTCAAAGTCTTGGGGTTCTCATCTGTAGTATGGTCTGGTTACTGTGCCCTGAGACATGTGCTTTCTGTCTCTAATACCAACAGTATTAGGTGAATCAGGTGAACCAGATTAGGTGAATTAACAGGGATCTGTATCCTTCAAGCTGAAGTGTGCCAGGGTACGGAAGTGTTGCAGAGGGGCATCATCCCCTTCAAACACTGATGACCTAGTGCCTCCAGTTCCACTACCTACCTCTCTGGCTCCTCTGTCTTACTTGGTGATTTCCTTTCTTCCATGCACCCTTTAAAAGTATAAGCATTCACTAGCATTGTATTCTTTATTCTCTTTGTTAATTCCTTCCACTTGCCTGGACTGCCCTCACCTCTTCCCGACGTTTCAGCCATCACCTCTGGTGATGTCTTCAGCCCTGACTACTCTCCAGGACTCCAGATTTTCCAGCTGCCTCCCAGACACACTCACATGGATGTCCTAAAGGCATCAGATTCAGCATGTTCAAAAGCAAACTTTCACTGACAAATACTATAACATGGGTGACCCTTAAAAACCTGATGCTAAGTGACAGAAGCCAGTTACAAAAGACTGCATATTTCACGATTCCATCTATATGAAAAGTTCAGAATAAACGAAGCCATAGAGACAGAAAGTAGATTAGTGGTTGCCCAGGAGTCGGGGGTAGGGGAAGAATGGGTGTGTGTGACTGCTATGCAGTTTCTTTTTGGAGAGAGAAAAATATTCTAAAATTGTGGTGACTGATGGTTGCACAACTGTGAATATACTAAAAAAAACTTGAATTGTACACTTTGAACAGGTGGACTGTATGGTATGTGAATTATATCTCAGTAACACTGTTAAAAATAAAATCACATCTGCTCTCTTCCCCAAACCACTGGTTTCTCCTCATGGTCCATAGCTCTCTCAGCTAGCCAGCCAAGCTAGAAACTTGCCTTACTAATCCTCCTAGTTCTCCTTCCAACCTCAACTATTCCAAGTCTGATTTCTGCCACTCATTCATTACTTCATTCAACTCATTCATTTTAATGGCTGCATATTATTCCATTCTATGGATCTATTATTTATTTTAGTAAATACAATTTAGCTCTTCAAATTTTTTTTGCTTATGGACCTTGACATTTAAAAAAATTATTTGCCTCCTTGCATAATTTTAGGTTGGTATCTAGTATTTTTTATCATAAATTTAAATTGTTATAAAGGATATAATTATATAATTTCTGGCATATTATAAATACTGAGAGTCTTAAGTAAAACTGCTACATCATTCTTTGAAATCTGCAGTGGAACCATCACACCACAGGAGTTTGATAGCAAACATCATTCATTAAAACATATGCAAATAAACTCTTTTAACAGTAAGAAATTTTACATCGTTCCCTTTTTTGCCTTGAATTTGGATTTCATTCCATTTCTCCCATAGCCTTTTATCTTTGCAAGTCTTTTATTAATCATCAAATCAAATTTGGCACATAATGTTAATGCATTTCTGTGACTTTTAGGGGTGAAATATTTCCTGTGGATTGAGTTAACTTTATAGTTTAATAAAATAGCATAAATATACTACAGATTTTATTTAGTATTGATTAGACAAAAATTTTATTGGACATGCATTTCTCTTTCAAATTAGTTAATATTCATAGGTAAATCTTACTTATTGCTAGTAGGATAATACAGTGTTCAAGTATCCATTCCAATTCTAGTTTTTTGTTTTTTTTTATAATTTATTTTGGTATCATTAATCTACAATTACATGTGCAATATTATGATTATTAAACTACCCCCTTCATCAGGTCCCCCCCCCACCAACCCCATTACAGTCACTGTCCATCGGTGTAGTGAGATGCTATAGAATCACTACTTGTCTTCTCTGAGTTGTACAGCCCTCCCCATGCACTCCCAACATTACATCTGCTAATCGTAATGCCCCTTTGTCCCTCTTATCCCTCCCTTCCCACCCATCTTCCCCAGTCCCTTTCCCTTTGGTAACTGTTAGTCCATTCTTGGGTTCTGAGAGTCTGTGGCTATTTTGTTCCTTCAGTTTTTTTCTTTGTTCTTATACTCCACATATGAGTGAAATCATTTGATACTTGTCTTTTTCAGCTTGGCTTATTTCACTGAGCATAATACCCTCTAGGTCCATCCAGGTTGTTGCAAATGGTAGGATTTGTTTTCTTCTTATGGCTGAATAATATTCCATTGTGTATATGTACCACATCTTCTTTATCCATTCATCTACTGATGGACACTTAGGTTGCTTCCATTTCTTGGCTATTGTAAATAGTGCTGCAATAAACATAGGGGTGCATCTGTCCTTTTCAAATTGGGCTGCTTCAGATTCATGGTTACCAAAGGTTCAAGGTTAACTTCCCTACTATCTAAAAGTCTAACAACTAACTTAATATGCTATTACAAACACAATCTAAAGGTTCTTTTTTTGTTTGTTTGTTTCCTCCTTTTTCTTTCTATTCCATTCTTTATATATTAGGTATCATATTCTGTACTGTTTGTCTATCCCTTGATTGACTTTGGGGATAGTTAATTTAATTTGGATTTTCTTAGTAATTAGCTGTTCTATTTTCTTTACTGTGGTTTTATTACCTCTGGTGACAGCTATTAATCCCTAGGAACACTTCCATCTATAGCAGTCCCTCCAAAATACACTGTAGAGATGGTTTGTGGGAGGCAAATTCTCTCAGCTTTTGCCTATCTGGGAATTGTTTAATCCCTCCTTCAAATTTAAATGATAATCTTGCCAGATAAAGTAATCTTGGTTCAAGGCCCTTCTGCTTCATTGCATTAAATATATCATGCCACTCCCTTGTGGCCTGTAAGGTTTCTGCTGAGAAGTCTGATGATAGCCTGATGGGTTTTCCTTTGTATGTGATCCTATTTCTCTCTGGCTGCTTTTAATAGTCTGTCCTTATCCTTGATCCTTGCCATTTTAATTACTATATGTCTTGCTGTTGTCTTCCTTGGGTCCCTTGTGTTGGGAGATCTGCGCACCTCCATGGCCTGAGAGACTATCTCCTTCCCCAGATTGGGGAAGTTTTCAGCAATCACCTCCTCAAAGACACTTTCTATCCCTTTTTCTCTCTGTTCTTCTTCTGGTAACCCTATAATGCGAATATTGTTCCATTTGGATTGGTTGGCCCGTCCTGCAGGTCTGCAACGCAGGGTACCTAGAGAGAGGGAGAGGGAACGAAAAGGGCAAGGGGCGCGAGAAATGGAGACAAGACAGGATTCTCTGATCAAGTCTTGATTTATTGCTTTGTTAACACTTCCTTATAAGCAGTTCAGAAATGAGGAAGTACAGCTCATTGGTTACATTATATGCTAATAAAGACAGGAGGGTACAGCCAATCCTTCTAATATGTAAATAAGGGATGGGAAGCATATCCAACCATCTTTTAGGCAGAGCGCATGCGTATTAGCCCTTGACGTAAGCAGCGGACCGGAGTGGGAAGCTGTGGCGCGAAAGTGATCAAGAAGAAGTAAACAACACGATGGAGTCTTTAAAACAAAATGGAGTCTTATTGTTCTTGGGCCACATGGCTCCCAACATCTCCTCCCTTCTTTTATATAAAAGAAAGGGACAGTCGCCATTAGCGATGGGCATTAACCAATTGGGGGAGTAGTGACCTGGCTCCTCCAAGACTCCCCATCGATGGGTGTCAATGTTGGCTCTTAGTATCTTTTGTGGAGGGGAGGAAGGGCGTTTGTTATTTTTGATACTAACCTCCATGCAAGACAGGTTTTTTTCTCAGGGAATTCAGAGGCGGTTCATGGACCTTCCCTTGCGGTGCTCAGCCTCGCACCCACATTGGTGCCCATATTGTACTCATTTTAAGGTGAGCCGATATGCATAGGTCTGAATCCTATGCAGTTCTTAAAAGAGGGAAGCCATTTGGCACAACAGGGCACATTATACCTTTGGCCCATTAGATCAAGCTGATGATAATGGACTTGTGTTTGTCTGCCGAGGGCAGTACTAATTTGTTCTTTTAAGGGCCAAGGGAGAGTATGAGCATAAGGCCCAATTAACTAAACAAAAAGACTCTTAAAACCATACATCTCTAAAGATTATAATAAATACAACTTATCTTAAAAAGAGAAACAATGAATTGATTGATAGAGGGTACATAAAGCAAGGCAAATAAGTGACAAGGTTTAACATCATTCTTTTTCTAGGCAGGTGGTCTGAGAGAACGCCTGCTATATAGCATTTGGCTTTCTCCTGGTCAGGGCTGTTCTCGTGACGGCCCAGGAAAGGTCCACTAGTGAGGGGCTGAGGAGATATCATTACAACTTAGCGAACCCCCTATCAGCTAAATCGAGTCTATGATAGTGGACTTAGAGGGGGCGAGCAGCAAGGGAATCAACTTGTTGTTTTATAAACACTGTAAGCTTGTTGAATAAGAAAGGTCCTAGTGATAACAGCAGCAGGAGACTCAACAAGGGTCCTAGAAGTGAAGAAAATAATGTAGTTAACCTTGGGGAAGATTGAAACCAAGATTCGAACCAACTTTCCTGAGCTTCACGAGCTCTCTTTCTTTCTAAGATCCCTTCTCTGACTTTAGCCATGTTTTCTTTCACTACGCCTGTATGATCTGCATAGAAGCAGCATTCCTCATGTAAAGCTGCACAGAGGCCACCCTGTTGAAGAAATAAGAGGTCTAAGCCTCTCCTGTTTTGCAGGGCTACTTCGGCTAATGAGGAGACCGACTTTTCTAGAGCAGTGATGGATTGCTCAATGCGGCTAATATCTTTGTCTATCGCCGCTCGGAGAGAACTAAATCCTTTCTGCTGTCCTACATAGGACGCAATCCCCAAACCAGTCCCGGAAGCCCCTAGGGCAAAGAGAGTGGCTACTGTAAGGGCGGTAACAATTTCTCTCTTAGAATGGGTCTGTGTATCATTTGTCCAGTCAAACGGATGATCTGGCAACTCCTGATGATACGTGACTCGAGGAAAGATGGCAACCATAATGCAGTAATCATTAGAATGATTAAAGTTTGAGCTAATGCATGGAGTTACTCCGGAGATGGAACATATCTACCATCCCCTATCAGGGATCAACCATTGGCCATCAGAAATATTGGGAGAAGAAACAGTCTTATTGCAAAGTCTTTGGTGGCTAGACGGTACCTTACCTATGCAGGTCCCCAAGCCTGAGACTCGAAGAGACAAGCCTCGCTTTGATCTTAAGCTGCATTGTTTAGTCAGAGTTGTGTTATGGCTATAAGTTCCTGAGTAGGCTACTGCTTCATAAAAAGGGGGGTTCATAGAAAGGCAGAGCCAACAGCTGACTGTGGCATTGGGGTTAGTGCTATTCAGTAATTCATATGTGGAACTCACTGTTCGCCAGAGGGCTTGGGCAGGTCCCGAATCGGTGGGAACGGGCGAGGGGCCTCCCAAGCTAGGGATTGTGGATTGACGGGTGGAGACCAGCGGGTTGATGGAGCCGCTATAGCTGTTATTATAGGAGCTTGTCGTGACAGCGGATGGGGGTTTTATAGTAGGGGGAAGCAGGATTTTGTTCTTCACTGTATTGGGCCCCACTGCAACTGTGATGGCTTCATATGTTAACCTAATCTGAATTAATGTGGCTCGTTGAGGTGTCTGGTAAATATGGAGACCCCACACCAATCCTGATACCCATCTCCTGTCCTTTTTTCCTTCTTCGGTAAAAGTTAATTTTACAAGATTGCAGTTCTCTGAATAAAACCCAATCCCACTAAAAGTAAAAGTGCACCTCTTAACGAATTCCCATTTCAGGAGCCATGGTTTAGTGCTCCACTTTGAACCTCTGTCATTACTTGTGACACAGGCCCAACTCTTACAG
>JAVSCE010014209.1:0-31701 GCA_032199065.1 Smutsia gigantea
GACATACTCAGCATCCTACAGCTAAAAAGAGTAACTATGTCCATAGTAAAGTATATTCAAAAATGGGTTATTACAAATGGTTATGACTTAACACCCTTTGTAACTGTCCACTAAAAGGAAACAATGAGGGATGCCCCAAGTTCTTTCCAGATTCAGTCCCAGGCATAAGAAAATATCCACATTTCCTTTTGTCTTAAATTCATTAAAAGGGTCCTAATTTCTCAAATCTTTTGTCCCAAATGTTCAGAAGCTCATGCAAAAACAAAACAAAATAAAATCTCTTAAGAAGCTGATCCTTATAGCTGCACTGTTTTTCCATCCTGAAAAGCAGCATATTTTGTGTTTTTCTAGATGTTTTTCTGCTAAAATGTGCACCTGGCAACCAAAATGAGATGCGATTATCTGTCTGAGTCAGAAAAGGGGCTTCCAGCCTTTGCCCTGAGGAGGTAAGAGCCCTTTTGGAATGTGTCCATCATTAAAACAGTGCTTGAGGGAATTTACCTGCTCATATTTTAATTACTGTATTATGTCATTTATGTTAACCCTATCGAAGTCAACCTCAGATCCACTTTCTAGCAATTATTTTCCATGTTTCTTAAGACAATCTGCTTTTTAAAGTTCATCATTTTCATTTGTTTTACGGTGAAACCAATCCCCTTACACCACTGGTGTGGGAAGACAAGTAAACGTGGCACATGAACTAACATTCTAGCCTGAGTCAGCATAATAATTATTATATTTTTAGAGAATTCCACTGTTCTGATTAGCATTCATCAGCATACAAATCAACTTCAGTGTTAGAACCAAAGCCTTTCTCCAAATCTGGGTCCAAAGGTTGGGTCTGGTGTGTCTGAGTCTAAGGTTAAAGAAGATAAGAGATTATTGGATGATTTGTTGAAATGTGGAGGAAGACAGGACTTCATTCTCTTAAGAGGCTCCTTGAGGATAGAGATTAATTCTTGGAAGTCCTTGAAATTCAGTACTTTTTTCTTTAAGAGTATATGCTCTCTAAAAGGAAAATCTTCCTTCTTCTGAACTTCACCCTTTCTATTCTCTTATCCTACAATTCAGCAAATATCATTTTTATTTACCTGTGGTTAATATTTACTTCTTTTACGTTGTAAGTTTCCAGAGGACAAAAATCACATCTGAATTGATTTTTGCATTTCTCATGGTGCCTAATACTCAATATGTTTCTAACCATTCATTATTTGTTTTGTTCTAAAAAGGTAGCAAGGTGTCTAAAAAATTTACTCAGAGCATTTCAAGTGAAAGACATGAATGGAAGTTCTTATACCAGCAGGTGTCACCTCCCAGATTTGGCATGTGCAAGTAGGAACCATACTTATCATGTAAAGTGAATACATGGTGACATATATAAGGTCAAACTGCATATCTAAATAGGTAATGAGTCTTATAAACAAAATCAGCTTTTCAAAAGTACGAATAAATTGTTTAAATGGTAAGGTCTGTGATTTGGAGTCATTCATTCTAAAACACACTTGGGTCAAGACTCTATTTTTTTCAGCCTTTCAGCTCTCTAGCACGTCCTGTTTCATGCCTGAAGATACCCTATGGATTTTCATTCCTGCTTTATTACCTTCACTGTGTGAAGCTAAGATGTCAGGAACTCAAAGACCACCTAATTCAGAGACTGAATATATTTTAGTTAACATAATTACAATAATAACTATTACCTTGCCTAGATCATTTTTTTTCTTTATTTCCTTCATGTAGACATTCTTGATGTCTAGCATCTAAAATTCTTAGCTCAACAATCCATACATTTTGTTGTATCTATTAAATAGAATTGTGTGAAGAAAGAATGCAAAGCACAGTTAAAGTAATCAATGCTCAAATGCACCAAACGCATTCATGTGCCTATAAAACATTCTACACATTATAACTGCCAGGCATTTAGCAGTAGAAGGATAAAAAAACAAAAATTCATTTTTGCAAGCATGTACTAAATTCTTTAGAATTTATTCAGCACATGAATAAATGCAAAAGCAAGTAACACATGAAGATTTACATAGAATTGCATGTTTTCATTCTTGGTCTCAGGACATGATGAGACCACTATGGTAAAATAAAGAATGGTGAGTGATCTACTCAACAACAACAACAAAATGATTACTTCATGTCAAAGAAAAAAGTAGGTTCAACAAATTATTCATATAGGATGTCATTGTTTATGTTACAAGTGAAAATCATGCTACTGCTGACTTTTCAGGCATCAGAAAAGCTCCAACATTAGAAGTCAAACTTTTCTAATATGTATGTATGTTAATGGCTCACAGTCACCATCTTCCCAACCCTCCCTCCCGTGGAGGGCCCCTGAACATTTATTTATTGATGATCATGGTTTGGCAATAACAATGAGGAGGAATGTTTTTCTTATTAATAACTGATCCATGTAAACCGTGTATAAAAGGCATCAATACTGAAATGAATGCCCACAGATTACAGTAATAACTCACATCTGAAATTTCTGGAGCCAAATATTTCATAGAGTGTAATTGGTAGTCTAACTATTTTTCTTGAATCAATCACTTCATTGTTTCCTTAAAGTGTTACATCAAAGCTGTAAGTTATAAGTACTACTAAATGATTAACTATCCAATTCTCTTTATGTGCCTTTCTCATTTGTTTGCAAAGCTATGTGAAATATGCTTCTGGGGAAATGGTATATTAATGCGCATTTGTAGTAATTCATTGTGTTGAGTTATGTGAAGTAATAAAATGCCATTTCCCCTAATTTATTGGAGAAGGTTCTCATGAGGAACTGAGAGAAATGGTATTTTTATAAGAAATGTGCACTTACATTGAGGCTAACAGTCAACAGTAGGTAATATGTATACAGTTTCAGGTTTTTTTTATATATGTCATCATTACTTTTACTAACACTCAACTTCAAGCACTTTACCTATTACCAATTTATTTATTACAAGACAAAAACGAATTGACTGCAATGATAAAAAATGACATAGGTTAAGTTCAGACATGAGCTGAGTGGGAATCCTGTTGACACTTGGTTCTAGCTACAGCACAGAGCTTGTGATATAGGTTATATGGTTAATTTTTTGAATGGTGCAATGTAGTAAAAAATACAGACTATGATATGGACTGGGAAATCCAGATCTAACCAATTATGGAACCAAATTTTCCATTATATGTTTAGTGTCTTTTAAACACATTAGTTTATTCACTCCCAAGTTAATATGCTATTTACTGCACAATAAAAATATTTTCAAATATAGGTGTCAAATGTTCTAAAATCAGGTATCACAAGTTATGTAAAGAATATAATTAAGTGTGCTTTACATTTTGCATTTTCAATAAGGCATTGTGCTTTCTGCAGGAAAAATTTCAGATCAATGCTCCTGGGTAAGCATTTGACTTGGAAAAATTACCTACAATTCAAATTACACCATTTTGAAGGCATCAGAGAATGGCTGTGGGCTTGAGAGGCCATGATCCCAGAGAGAAAGGAAGTACACAGAATAGAACACGACATTCATTACTGCTTTTCTCCTTAAATCATTTGCTAATCCACAGCAAAAGGTGGCTGAAAAGCCTAACTGAGCTTTTTTGGGGGGCTGGGGACACCAAATTGGGGTTGAGAGGCATCAATGAAAAGGGGTTTTGTTAAATATCCCAGTTGGGACCCTTTTATATTGATAACAATTTTACACAGTCAAACAAGATCATTGTCAAGTGTTTATATTTGCATTTTCATGCGTATGTTATCAGGAGGGCTCGCAGGATTCAGCATATAGTTTGCATTCATGGCTGTGATTTATGTGACAGAAAGGATACAAAGCAAAAACAGCAAAGAGAAAAGCTGCATGAAGCAAAAGCCAGTGGAAACCAGGTATTCAATTCCAAGAGTCCTCTCTGTGGAGTCACACAAGACATGCTCCCTGCGCCCCCACCACTACTTCAGTATAGAAAAGTGATGTCTACCAAGGAAGCTCATTAGAGATTCAGTGCCCACAGTTTATATTGGGGGTTGATTACACAGATACTCTGCTTCACCAATGCAAAACTCCAGACTCACAGAAGAAAAGCAGGTATTCAGCAGAAATAACATCATTTACACAGTCTCGGCAGAGGAGCCACTCTTTTCCTTTTGCTAGTTTTATATCATTAGAGTGAATCATTTACTATTCAAGCTCCTAGATTCCAGTCAAGGGTCAACCTTGCAAGTAGGCCTTTCTTTTCTGCCCTGACAGCCTAGAACGTAAAATTTATTCTGTAAGTGTAAACTGGATTAAATGAGTTAAGCCATCCAATGAAACAATGTCAATTGTGAGTAAGATAAACCTCTCAAAATCTCATATAAATTACAATGCAACTGTAATACCAGGTAATCATGTACAAATTCACATAAAACATTTTTCTGGGCAGTTACACTGTACTACGCACTGTATTCTTATTGCACATACAAGGATCCGTAAAACATGATCTCTGTTACTAAGGGGATTCATTCAGGTAGGGAAGTCAGATGTATGAAGAAATACTTAGAACTAGCTATACCCAGTGTGAAATATATTATAGCAATATTGGTAGTGATTAATATCCCTTTTTCATTTTATAGAAATATTTCAGAATTCTTAGAAGTCTGATAATTAAGTGCTTTAATTAACAACATAGCATTGTTTCAAAAAGTGTCAACATATTACCAATTTGTAGTTCTGTTTATGATAATATGTTGGTAAGGTATGCAGAAGAGTCTTATTGCTGCAGAATAACTGAATCCACTATAAAACGGGCTATTAAAATTTTGTTGGTTTTTCAGAAATTAAGGGAAAAAAACTGAAAGCTTCTCCACAAAAACAAGCAAACAAATAAAATCCTGAAACCAGGGCAGAAAGCAATGAGTTCAAAGCAAGTATAAAAGCTGGGTTTGGCCTGGGGGCAAATCCCAGTAGCAACACTAGTATTGCAGCTATCCCTTGTGCCCCCCCATAAAGTAGGCCAGCTGAGTGGAAGCTGGTAGAGGGCTAGAGGGAGGAATGGTAGGCAGGGAAGGTGGGTGAGAGAGAGAAAAATCTGTAACTTTCACCAGATTCCCACTGGAGTCTGTTTTCAAAACAAATTAAGACCCACTGAACTAGAAGGTTATAGTCTATTTAAAGAGACTTACTTTAAGAATCATGGAGCACCAGGGAACTGGAGAAGGTATCATTCCAAGTTCCAAAAGAAAAAGTCACTACATTTCAGAGAGATTAGGAGAAGATTCAGCACCAGGAACTGCAAAGAAATAATTGCTTTTGAAAGAAATTACAAGTTGTTTGTGTGAATATAATAAAATATACTTTCTCATCATGCTTCAATTAGCTTCCTAGAAAATACTGAATAATTCTGAGCAATCGCATGTGATTTAATAACCTCCTCACTCCCACTCTTACCAGGCTTTATAAAAAATTAGGCTCTTTGAAGTTCGCCTTCTTTGAAAGTATTAAATATTGGGATAAAGAAAACTGGAATGTAGAAAATTATTCTTGATTAGCTGAAGATGATCTGGAAAAAATGCAGCTAAATTTTGAATGTCATCTTGGTACAAAAAAAGATGACAAACTCAGTATCCACATGAGAGAGAGAAATGTAATTCATATAATAAGTATGAAGAAAATGTGGTATTGTGAGAAGCAGATCTGCTATTTAATATTTTCTGTAAAGATACCCATTTCACTCTTACCCATTTTTAAAAGCATAGAATTAAAAAGACATCGTTAGTATATATGGATCTAAATAAAATTTAGTCTTCAAAAGTATTTTCTTAAATGTACTTTGTCCTAAATGATGCATCATAATTTCTCCATGTAGAGTCAATTTAAGATTTAATCAACAAATACAAAACTTTAATTAAACAAACTACAAAACTTTTCTCAGGGTACTCAGTATGCCCTACTTGGTGCACATTCAACTCCACTCCTGTCTACCTTTATAGATTAGATTGTATGTGATTCTATATACATGACTTTTATGATTATTTTTAAGCGTTTCTATTCATGCTTGGAGTAAGAAAAAAAAAGATATTCAAATTATATCTTAGATGCTATATTTATACAATATAGAATATTTGAATTAATATGGCTTTACATGATTTCATAATTTATTAATTCAGTAAGATTGCCCCAATTCAACCCCTGCATATTTTAAAATCAAACTACACTGACAGTTTTCACCTCGTTTTCTTTACTTTGTGTCATATTCATATATCTGTATCTCTCTGTATCTAATACGTTTCATAGCATATCTGAATAGGCAAAGTTATGCTGCCATTACAAACGATCCCCAAATCTCATTGGCTTTAACAATCTATTTCTGCTCATACTGTATATCTATTTACATTAGTTGGGTCTATGCTCTATCTTGCTGTCTTTCAGGGAATCAGGGTGAAGGAGGTCTGAAACTCCACGTTACAACTGCCAAGACAAAGGAGAGGGGAAGAGAGAGGCAAGATGAGACAGAATTATGTACCACTTATGAGCTCAAATTTTTGCTTCTGCTTACATTTCATGGGCCACTGCATGTGATATGTCATAAGTAATTTCTTCAGCTTCTGGGGACAGCTATAGGAACAGAATTTCTACTACTGTAATGTGCCCAGAAAGTGGTTAGCCAATGACATATGGTATACAGCACGAATGATTACTGTAGGAGTCCAATATATGTCAAACACTGTGGTAGTTAGTACATGCATCCAGGCTATAAATACAGAAGGATAGTCTCCTTTTTAAAATTTATTTCAAGAACATATATCATCAATACCACTCTTTAATTGACATTTCCTTTTTCTCTCAGTAGAAACTGGAAAATTATTTAGTTGAAAATGTCAGGATAAAAGGACAGTCTCCTACCAGACACATATATATTCGATTTTTAATATTTCCTTTAACTACAGTTATTCCTAAATTGAACAGTGAATTTGAAATCAATTATTCTTGGCACAAGTGGTAACTACTCTTAGTCCATTGATCCTTTCAATCAACACAATTCATGAACTCAAAGCTACTTGTTATAGAAGCTTTAAACATGTAAACTTCCCTACCACAAGATTCTTACAGTTGTATTACCCTCTCTTTTATTAAATGATGACTTAAATGCATCTGTATGAATATCCTAAGTCCTAATACAGCACTACAAGTCTAAGTATACAGTTGGGATACACTGTAAAAAATAGAAAGATTTTTTACAGTGCCCTTAGCAGTATTACATTAGATTATACAGCACAAGCTATTAAAATCTCATTGCAGCAGAAAAGTTTTAAAGAAACAAATATCCAAAGAATGTTTTTAAATGGTGTTAGACTGGAAGTGATATCTAATGGGAAATCATAGAGCTCTTTAAAAAAAGTTTTTTTTTTTACTTTTTTGTAGTCGACATAAAATATATTAGTTTCAGATATACGATATACACTACAAAATACTAAACCACAGAAAGTGTAGTTACCATGTCACAGAAGTTATTACAATATTGTTGACTATATTTCCTATGCTTTATATAAGGTGTACTTTATATAATGTGACTAGATCTAAATAAAATTTTATAACTAGAAGTTTGTACCATTTAATCCCCTTCACCTACTTCACTTATTCCCTTACCCTCCTCCCCTCCGACAACCACCAGTTAGTTCTCCGTATTCATGAGCCTGTTTCTGGATTTTGTTTGTTGCTTTTCGCTTCTACTTATAAGTGGAATCATATAGTATTAGTCTTTCTATGAGTTATTTCACTTAGCATAATGCCCTCTTAGGTCTATCTACATTGCCACAAATGGCAAGATTTCATCCATTTTTTATGGCTAAGTAATATTTGATTGCATATATATATCACATCTTCTTTATCTACTCATCTATCAATGTACACAGGGTTCTTCCATATCTTGGCAATTGTAAATAATGCTGTAATAAATATAGGAGTGCACGTGTCTTTTCAAATTAGTATTTTTGTTTTCTTTGTTTCACCCAGAAGTGGAATTACTGGATCATATGATTTGTGGATACTGAACGATACTTTCAACCCTGTAATAAATCCCACTTGCTCACAAAGAATGGTAATTTTAATGTATTTTTTAATTTGGTTCCTAATATTTTGAAGATTTTTGCATCTCTGTTCATAAGGGATATTAGTATGAAATTTTCCTTTTTTTGAAGTGTATTTGTCTGTTTTGGGTATCAGGGTAATGATGGCCTTGTAGAATGAACTTATTCCTTTGTTTCCTATTTTTGGAATAATCTGAGAAAAGGTATCAACTATTCTTAAAATATTTGATAGAATTCACCTGTGAAGCTATCTCATCCTGGGATTTTGTTGGGAATTTTTGATTACCAATTCAATTTCATTACTAATAATCTGTCCAGATTTCTATTCCTTCCTGATTCAGTCTTAGAAGATTGTATGTTTCTAGGAATTTATTAATTTCTTCTGGCTTGTCCAGAAGAAATTTGTTGGCATGTACATAATTTTTCATAGTAATATCTTATAACCCATTGTATTTCTGTGATATTGGTTGTAACTTCTCTTTTTCTTAATGAGTCCATCTCAGGTTTATCAATTTTATTAATCTTTTCAAAGAACCAGTTCTTAGTTTCATTGATCTATTCTACTTTTTTTGTGTGTCTATCTCATTTGTTTCTGCTCTGATCTTTATTTTCTTTCTTCTATTAACTTTGTGTTTCATGTGTTCTTTTTCTAGTACTTTAGGTATAAGTTTAAATTGCTTGATATTTTTCTGTTTCCTGAGGGAGAACTACCACTATGAATTTCTTAGAACTGTTTTGGCTGTATCCCAAAGATCTTGAATCCTTGTGTGTTTTCATTTGTCTCCAGGTGTTTCTCGTTTTCTCTTTGATTTCTTCATTGACCCATTGGTTGTGTAGTAGCTTGTTCTTCAATCTCCATGTTGGTGCTTTTCCCAGGTTTTGATTTCCTGTTTCATTCTGTTGTGATTGGAAAAGCTGCCTGATGTGATTTCAGTCTTCCTAAACGTGAGACTTATTTCATAGCTGAGAAGTGATCTACTCTAGAGAATATTCCCTGTGCATTTGAAAAGAATGTGTTTTCTGCTATTTTTGTATGGAATGTTCTATATGCATTTGTTATGCCCATCTCATCAAAACCACTCATCAAAGCCACTGTTTCCTTATTGATTTTCTATCTGATCTATCCAGTGATGTCAGTGGCATGTTAAAGCCCCCTACTATTATTATATTACTGTCAATTTCTCCCATTAAGTCTGTTAATATTTGCTTTATATATTTAGGTGCTCCTATCTTGAGTGCATATTTTCAGCTGTTATATCCTTGTAATGGATTGATGCCTTTTCATAGGTAATTCCCTCGTCTTTTGTTAGTCTTGTTTTGAAGTCTGTTTTGTCCAAGAATTGCTACCCCAGCTTTTATTCACTTCCATTTGCATGGAAGATCTTTTTCCATCCCTTACTTTCAATCTGTATGTGTCTTTAGGTCTGTAGTAAATCTCTTATGGACAGCACATGGATGAATCTTGTATTTTCATCCATTCAGTCACCCTATATCTTTTGATTGGAGCATTTAGTCCATTTAGAGTAATTATTGATGGGTATGTACTTACTGCCATTTTGTTAATGGTTTTCTGGGGATTTTTGTAGTTCTTCTGTTTCTTCTTTTGTTTGCTTTCCTTGTGATTTGATGACATTCTTTAGTGTCATGCTTGGATTCCTTTCTCTTTTTTTGTGTGTGTATATTTACAGGCTTTTGGTTTGTGGTTATCGTGAGGTTCATGTATAGGGTCCCATGTATATAGTAGTCTAATTAGGGTGATAGTTGCTTAAGTCCCAACACATTCTAAAAGCACCACTTTATTCCTCCTTCCATGTTTTATGTTTTTTAAGGTCGCAAGACTCTATTCTATTCAATGTTTTATCAAAGACTAAATATTCTATATAAAAGCAGTACTGAAATGCGTGATAACAAAGAGCATAGAAAAAGTATAAGGAGAAGCCAGCATCATGTATGTTAATTATTCAGCAATAATTTTGGAGTTAACAATTGTGATTTATTTCACTTTTAACTCTCTAGCATATCACTATTCCTAGCCTATTTCCTCAAAGAGTTTTGATTTAGCTTCTACTCAAATTTCAAATGTTTGTTCCCAAGGAAGTAATCTGGTCATCTGAGGCCTTGATTCATGCCAATATTAAAACATTCTATCTACAGAAAGTATCAGAGAAATGTGGCACAGGGCTAATGAAGTATAACACATGAAACTCTTCCAAAGTCCTGAGAGAAATATGAAATTTCATAGAAATATGTCCACATGATTATACAGTTTTGTAAAAATTTCTGTAGGTTAGATATTTTAGCCATTTTCAATTAATATGACTGGCTCTTTTCACTTTGCTTCTACTGTCACTCCTCTTATTTTAGGTGCCATTGAATTGGCTACAAAACATTTTTTGATATTCACCTAAGGGACAATTAATTTGGGAACAAATTTGGCAAAATATGTGGATTGTAGTCATTCATTTATATTATATATTCTATAATCATATAATATTTACATTATATATATATAATATAAAAGCAATTATATTATGTAATTGTTCATTACTTGGGCACAGGAATGACTTTAAAGCATACTCCTAAAGACCATTCGGCCAATGACTCTTTCATGAAAGTGAAGGGCCAGACATTGTAAAATATTTTGAATGTTCCCTGCAGAGCTCAGCATCAAAAGTACATGAATATTAGAGGAGAAACATGTTTAAATGTAGCCAGACTCTGGTCATTGGAAAATAACTCCTGCATTTATAACTACATATAAAATGCAGCTTCAAAGAGGTTATCTCAACTCTGGCAGACCTAAAAGTTCACATGACATTACCAATGAAAAGTTGTGAGGCTGAAACTTTTCTGTACTATCGATTTAAATAAAAATTAAAAAATACTAGAGGAAAGACTGTCTGATATTTTATTCTTTTTACAGAAAATGATACAAAATTGTTTTCATATGAAGAGATGGTTAGAGTGTGTAGCCAAATCATAGGAGAAGATAGAAGTGTTTTAGACAATTAACACATTAAGTTATTTTTCAGAATATTGCAATGGCCATGGTATTTGCCAGCTTTTAAAGATATAAAACTTGATTTCTTTTCTCAATCTAAGTAATCATTTCATATGTAAATCTCTATTTGTGATTTTACACTTCTTTTCCTAAAGAGAGATCCCAAAATTGATTTAGACAATGCAAAATCTGGATTCACCCCTGTATCATGACCTCCACCACCACCACCATCTTTGCCTTCACCATCATCATGCATACTACAGTCAAGGCAGAACTAATGAAGAATGACAATTTTAAAACTCCGGCCCCAAATCTCCTACTCCTTTTAAAATGTATCATATATGAGCTGTCAGAATTATGTAGTTATGTATGCATATTTCGTAAGAACGTCTAATTATCCTTCTCTGTTCTGTTCTTCCAAGAGAGTGGAGGAGGTTATGGCAGATGGTTTATCATCTCCCTCACTTCCCCACTGTCAGTCCAGAAAAAAACAGATACTGGGCACACTATTGAGAACTCTCTCATTTTGTTTCCTCATGGGCAAAATTAGCAGGTTGGGCTAGTTTAACTCAAAGTCCTTCTGGCCTTTAATTTGTATAATGATATTAATCAACCCAGCTTAAGATAGTCAACAGACAATGTAAGAATTACATTTTAAGTTATATGAATCCTAGAAATAATGGATAAATTAAATCACCATCCAATTTTATACTATTGAAGGAAAAATATAAAGGCTCACCTTAATAGAGCAAAAATGAATCAGGGAAAGAAAAATGTCTCCTTGCTTTTTCAACCAACTTAGATCACTAAAGTAGCTTAATTCTAAGGTTTTTTTTTTGTTTGGGGCTTTTTGTTGTTTTTTTGTCTTTTACTACAAACAGCTTTTAGTTGAAAGCAGAATGTTAAATCATTTATGTTCAGTATTAGGAATGAAAATAAGCTATATAGACATTCAGACAGAAATAAGAACATAAAACATCTTGAAACTATTGAAACTAAATCCCAGTCACTGGTCTCGCAGTGATTTAGAGAAACTATCATTACCATATCAGAATTCTGTGAGATTGATATTATTTAGACCTCATAAATGCATGTCTTACTTTCTGAATAGTTGCAACTGAATGGGTACTTGTCTCCCTGCCCCCATCCCCCTCTTCCCCACCTCTTCTCTACCCCTCTTTCTCTCCTTCCCTTTCCTCATGTCTTTTTCTCTAAGTATTGTGTAAAAAAAATGAGAAAAACACATTTTCATTATTCTATAGGCACATGTATTCATATTTTAAACTCAAGTATTTCAAATTTGATTAACTAAATGTATAATAATGAAATCTACACTTGCTTGGTATAAGGACTTTTTTGGTTAATAAAAGAGCAGATAAAACTGTACTATTTTAGAGGAAAACAGTAAGGGCTTTCTAAATAAGAAAATTTAGTCATGAGAAATAGGTAAATTAATTTTCCAAGAGTGATCAAAGTTCTCTACCTCTTCAAATGTAGCAATGCATACCAGTAAAGAGCCCTCTTGTGAGGCACTATCTTATTATTCTGTATTTTAAGATTATAATTGGCAGTAAAAACAAGTTCTTATGTACTTTAGATATTTCTTAAATAATGTCAATGTCAAATCCAATAGCCACAACTTGTGATATAAACTTTATCTAAAGAAAATGTATTCCAGATATTCCTGTGAATGGAGAAATTTGTGTAAATTATACTCTAGCATAGTCCACATAAAGAAATGATAGAACTTTGAAACACCAAAAAAAATATGGAGGGCACTGAGTTTGTTATTTTTCAACCTAGCATCTGAGAGTACATTCATGTTTGTTTGTCACCAACTCCAGTTTTGAATGTTTTTTAGGGGAGGTGGGGAAGAAAGATTTTGGTGAGAAAGGGGGAAGCAGAGGAATGGAGAAAATCTTAGTCTTAAATCATGATCAGAGGCAAGGAAGGGTATTTAATTGCAAATATTTTGATATATTTGGAATATAGGACTGTGAGCAAATGTGAGAAAATATGACTGAAAGTAAGCAGGGCCTTTACCACTCTGTTAAAGTTAGGTATTATAAACAAAACAATGAGATGCCATTGAAGGATTTTTTTTCATATAGTATTAACACATCAGACTTTAATATTTTTATATCTAATTCTAGATAAAAAAACAGAAAATTAAAATCACATATAATTCTAACTTCTAAAGAAAATCAACATGTTTATTTCATTTCTATCATAAACAGGAAATAATGACTCCTTTTTTTGCAACATGACCACAATGCCAACAGCACAGTGGAAAAAATATATGTATCAAAATTCCTTAATGACTAAAATATCCAGTTGGTGCTATAGAAAAAATCTGAAATAAGAAAATGATAAGACTATATCTGCTCTGGCAGTGGTAGGCAGGGGAAAGGTGAGGTGGGATGGGAGCCAGATTAGAATTAGAGGGTTACAGCAGTAATCCTAGATAAACAGGTGTGCCCAGAAGATGCTTGGCTTCTACTTCTGAAAGCTCCCATGTGAGAGTCTACCTTTATTTGACTGCATCCATTTACACAAATAACATAGTAACTAGTTTTACTTATACTGAAGATAATTAATTGTGGCAAAACTCTAGTTAGAAATAAATGATTAGGCTTTCCTAGGGGGACTCAATGAAACTCAAACATTAGGGAAAAATTCTTAACTCTTGATTCCCTATATTCAAATAAGAAAAATTGTAACAACGTACCCTTAACTATAATTATTTAATCATTTTATATAGGAGGATAATAGCTTTAAGGCCTTGAAGCATTGACAAAATCACTAAAAGCTAATTCCTGGTCTGAAAGCTCTATAAGAAGGTTTTCTGAGAGTTATGATGCAGAGATTGAGACAGGGAGAAGGAAGTAAGGGATTCAAGTTTAAGAACCACAGATACATAAACATTCTTAATACTGTCTTATCCAAACTTGGCTATGTTCCCAAATAACCCTGGAGCATCCATATTCAACATATGAAGGCTTCTGAAGAATAAAATGCAATCTCCTTTTGTAACTAAATCTAAAGTGATTTGGGAAATTTGGAAATTTCTTTGGATATTAATTTGGGAAGTCTGGAAAATTTAGGAAAGGACACTTTTTATTATTCATGGAAAACAAGACTAACCTGTGACCTGACATGGACCAATAAACTAGAATTTATTAAGAAGTTATTATATTCCCATTATCATGTTAGGAATTTAAGGAAAAGAACACCCTCAGGATCATAGGAAGCCGTATCTCTGGGTATCACCCAATAATGCATATGAATACAAACTTTCTAAAATGGGCAACAGGGATAACCCTGGAAATCGAAAGGGGCAGCATGTAGTGAGAACAGTTAATGGGCAAAGAGAAATATTGCCCAATTCACTCTGCATTAGTGAGGATGATTCTGTTGCCTATGTTGTTTTCGCATGTTATTTGGATCAGCGCTCCTCAGAGTGAAGTCATATTTCAGTGCTGGTCTGTGAACTATTTACCAGCCGGCCGTGAGCACAGAGAGTGATAATAAACATTTAATATAGCCTGAACATACAAGTGAATGATTAGTGTCAGCAAATGCTGTTTGGAGTTTTAAGTTTATATGGGAATATTTATGTGGGAATAGGAGCATATTCCAAAAGAAAAATGCAATGAGAAAAATATTCTGGAGTAGTTATGCAGATCAAAGAGTTTATACCAGAAAGTAAATCATACACTGCTTCTGTCATTGAAAAAAGAAATATTGCAATAAAAGGGACAGTATACTTAGTCATTGGTAAAAATGGAGATCATATAATTCATATATTATGTGTTAAGTTAGAGTTTCTCTTTATCATGTGATAGTATGGAAGGTGATCATCAACAACTAATATTGTACATCCAGGTTAAATGGTTATTGTAGGGAAAGTTCTCTTGCAAATGTTTAGAGTATGTGACGAATACTTAGTTTTTCTTAAAGGTAAGAAACATTTGGTGTCAAACTTGTAAAGATTAAAATTGGACACCTGGACTTGTAATTTGTCTTATTTTCAGCATTTTTAATGATCTTAATAGGTCTACGCAGTTAAGGAACACATTATTTTCAATGTCAGAGAACATCTAAGGAAAGAAATAATAAGTGTAGGACAGTTTATACAGATGGGTATGACAAGATCCATAACAATCTAGAAATGATAAATGAAGTATGTGATTATCTTGACACTTCCTTTCTACAAAAGGAACACTTCACAATTTAACAAAAAATTATTCATTTTGTTTTCTATCAAAAAATCTATGCATAGGACATTAATAGATCTATAATCAATTTCTTAAATCAAAGGACAATTTAAACTCAGCTATATCCTTACTGGGTAAATTGACTGAAGTGGCTATTGATAAAGGACTGAAAATCATTTTTGAAAATACAGCATCACATGCTTCATTTGTGCATAAAAGTTAAAAAGGGATATTCTGAACTTGCTAAAAGTGCTTTGAAATGTCTTCTCTTACTCCACCCCATAGGTATATGATACTCATTTCTCTATTAGTATCATTGAAATTTGGAAACAATACAGAACATTACCCCTTGAGAGTAGTAATTCCATAAATCCAGTCTAGTTTAAACTAGGTCACAAGAAGCAAACACATTCATCACATAGATATAGAGACCATTTAAATTATGCACTTAGGTGTTCACTATAAGGAGTCCTTATTTCCCTCATAACTTGTTAGTTACAATTGCACAACAGTTATGCAATAGTGATTCTATATTAATCCCCAATGCCTCATTTTTAATACATAACAACATAGTTTCATAATCACCTTTTCTGTTATGTTTGTTCTGATCATATTTATTGAAAAGTAATTTTAGCTCTATTGAATCAAACATTAAGAAATTGAATTAAAGTCTAGCTTGTTTTATATCTCATATTTCTAGTAATCCATTTTTAGTGTATCCTATAAAAGTACAGGTCCAGGAATGATTGGAAAAAATCATTCATCACCTGTGAGCATTACAAATCATTGGTTTATGTAGAACATCTATTTTCCACTCACCTCCTCATGCACCCAAGCAAATGTTAAGTTGCTAGGAGCCAAAAAAAAAAAAAATCTGAATTGTCATTTCCTCAAATGATATACAAATGATATGGTATCACACATTTGACTGTATTCTTTGAGATACTGATTCTTATTTTGTCTCTGCTTTTTACTTTCCTTGTACATTCCAAGCAGAGACTGAGGCCCTTAGCATTTACTTATCTCTGGTATTTTTTGCTGGGCATAAAGTGAAAGTTATTTTAAGTCAAGGTTTTTTCCTTTTTGGCACAAGTTTAAACTAAAAAAATATTAGCCTAGGTGTGTTTAGTAATAGAAAAGACAGAGTGCCTTCCAGTGGAGTAAAAAGACCACCACTAGGCAATGCAGGTTAGGAGAAGACAACCGAGGGTGTAGTCAAGAAAACTAAAAAGTAGCACCCTAACTGGGCACAAATAGCCCACTGCATTCTGCGGTCTGCTCACAGGTAAGGGGGCTGCTGACTAGTAGAGAATATTAGTTTGACCTTTTCTGAAGGTCTAACATAGCTGGATATAGCGACATCACATGACTCACCTTATTAATTTAAATTTTAATATAAAACAGTAATCTTTTCATTTTTCTCAACATGTATAGTTGATATCTCAGGGTTTACTCATGCTGTAGTAAAGATGATTTTGGTACAGAATGGAGCTGGGCATACCATACTTGACAGTCAGGAGCACAGAGAAAAACAATAAAAAGAATAGTTCAAACTCTAAGTCTCAAATACAAACACACACACCTGGCATTACACACACAGTGCCCTGGAGAGGGGCAGAAGAGGAGCGCATTTTTTATCAAATGTCATTTCAAAATATTGAAGTACTTCTCCATTTTGCAATCTCCATCCAACTCCCCACTCACAGAATAAGCTAGCCACATCATAAGGCAGCTTTTGGTCCTTGATTCCAATGACAAATTCTCTAGTATTATACATATATAATGCAGTTGGTTAAATTCTTAATATTCTCATTTTAAAAGATGAAAATTGGAGGTAAGAATATAATATTTAATGAGCCTCTTTATGTGCCAGACATTGTACAGGACATTTCATATATTTTATTTTACTCAATGAGCAGATGGCTGAAGGTTTAGCCATTGGAATAATTTGATGGCAGTAAAAATGTGGTAGAGAATTAAGGATGGAAGTTTCAAATATCAAGCAATATAAGAGCTGTATGTTCTTCATTCACCTCTTAAATTAATTCAATTTATGTTGTGGTACCTAACTAATATGCATATAATGACTTGGTTTTGGTCAATGTAATGACTAATTTGTCTGAGAAATTAGTATTGATTCATGGAGAGCTATGATCAATATTTTTTAAATGTGTAACATTATTGATCATTTATGTTAAAGCTTATGAAATGCATATTAGAAAAACATACATTTGAAGAGAAACCTTTCATCTTTTTAACGCTGTAATATAGGATAAGTAACTATCAACATAATCACTTCAAAGACAGTTTTTAAATAATCCCTGGATCTTACGATCTTACATTGAGTTTTATCCTCAGGCTTTCTGTACAGTGAGGGCCCTGGGAGGAGGGCTGCAGGGCTGACTGGAGAGAACTAGGAAACCATGTTTCACTTTCTCCCTCACTATGCCACTCCATGTGACAATTCTCCTGTCATCTGCACCTCTAGATTTACGAGAAGAACAAACCAGGAGAAGAGGAAACCCTAAGCAGCAAAGAAGATAGGATGCTGGAATGGGAGCAAGTCTTCCGAATAACTTGCTTCAAAATCAAAGAAGGTTATTTAAGCCAGCAAGAGATCAAGAGCACCAGCTCCAGCCATAGATTCTGGAACTGCACAGAACCTCCTTAGTGCAGGGATTCTCATAAAGGCTCCTCTGTGAGAGGCAAGTGAGGCTGACCACCAGCTCCAGGAAGTTGATGTGTCATTTCTTTTTTGGAATGAGTTCTTTATGGAATAGGGTGTGTGTTTACCGAGGACTATTATTTTTCCTAAGGTATAGATTTAAATATTCTGATCAGCCAAGGACATTTCTGAACTTTTCTCCATGTGGTGTGATGTGAGACAATACCGCTCAAAACCTCTTGTAAGTCCTAGTGTCCTGTGTCTGATTTTTTTTTAAGTTTCTTGCGCCAGCGTGCCAAGGTTGGTGATCAAAGGAAAGAAGTTCACTGGACTTTCATTTATTCTTTATGTGAAAAATATTGAGAATGGTGCAATTCTTGTTACTGCTAGACAAAGATTAGGATTTGGCATTTTTGAACTATCTTTATTTTACAAATACTAAAACACATACATTTGCTGAGTGTTTTCCATGTCTCAGGCACTTTATATACGTTAACTCATTTAATTCTCATCTGTACCCTACGAGGTATGTGCAATTATTTCTTATATAGATAAGAAAACTAAGTCACAGTTTATGAAACTTCCCCAGTTGAGAAGCGACAAAAAGGGGTTCAAATCCTCTCAGCTTGGCTTGATTTAGTTTTACGCTCTTGGCCACTATGTCACACCATGCTTGAGTTTTCCTTCTGTTGACTGGTGTTTTCCAGGTTATCAGTTGTTAGAAGGTGAACAATTTTAAACAGATAGAGCCCATGGACCGATAAGGGAAAAGACTGATGGAATTGTAGGAGAAAGTATGCACTGGCACAGATCCGTGATTTTACAAGAATAGGATTAACTAGGCCAGGCTCCCAAAATGCCAACTGAATTTTTCAGAAGCATTCTTTTAATGTCCACAAGGCTAGTAGCAAATAGGAGATATTATTAGATATTGCCAATTAAGGAACAGTTAAAATGTATTCATTTTTATGTAAGTAATTTAACAAAAATTGGCAATTCAGAGATGTGAACCGGATGAATTACAAACTATGAATCTTTGATTAAGATTTGCAGAACTGTCTGTTTTTAATGAGTCAATTTTGGAAGTACTTTCTGTAGAAAAGTAACTCAAAGAGAAAATAGCAGTGCATAAAATAAATATCCAACATGAGGCAGAAGTTGGAGAAAAGTAGGTCATGCTTTCATACTTAGCAATCTAAGGAAAATGGAATAGAAAACTTGTATGTACATAAACAACTTTTTAACTAATTTCTTATGCTATTTCATAGGAGAGCACTGTCTTGGGGAGTCAAATAGCTCGAGTCCCTACCCTTTTTCTTATTTTATTTTTACACCCCATGATCCATTCCCCTAATATGTAAAATATTTAAAATTGTTAAGTATATCATATTTGCATTTGATGTATATGTATGCCACACATGTGCATCTTCTGTTGTTTCAGTATTCGTTGGCCTGGTAGTTTTGTTTTATTTACTTGCCATATACTTAAAGGCTGTCAATTAGAGAGTATCCAGATAGGAAAGATGACATTGAAGGGTCTGGGAATGTGACTCCTTGGATGACATTTTGGTACAAAAGGAGAAAACAGGGATTCTTGATCAACTTCTGAATATTTCAAGAAAAGAAAGATACATTCTGAGTCGCATCTGCTACAAGATGTTAAATTGGGCTTCTGAAGTAGGTTCTAGGCAAGGATTTATAATGGAGGCCAAAAATCAGTGAGGTGACTCCTGAATCCCTCAGTCACATTGAATAAAGGTTTCAAGTAGAGAACTTTACAAGAATGGAGGGGTGGGAAGCACTATCTCCCACCTTCACGTCAATGAAGGGGAGCTGTGGGTGGGGGAAGAAGATCCACTGAACAGGTGTTTGACCTTAACTTAGAAAAACAACGATGATAAGCAACTGGCTACCTTTCCAATAGAAGTCAAAAAGGAGGGGTAATCCCACACGGGATCAACTGGTACTTGGAGTTTAAGGCACAGAATCTGTCAGGATTTTCCACAGACCAGATGCAGGCCACGTGGGGCAAGGAGCAGTATGAAGCCATCTAAGCTCCTTCCCATGAAGGCCACTGGAAGAGGTGTGAAGACCTCAGCCAAAGAAGGCGTTTGTAAAAACTTGTCAAGGGAATTGCTAAGTAAGGCTGTACACTGTATGATTCCAACCATACGACATCCTAGAGAAGAACAAACCTGTGAAGAGGGTAAAAATAGCAATGATTGTCAGGGATAGGGGACGTAGAGGGATGAAGGAGCAGAGCACAGATTTTTAGGACAGTGAAACTAATCTGCATACTATTGTAATTGGCAATATATGACATTATACATTTGTAAAACCCATAAAAGTTACAAGAGTGTACCCTAAAGTAAATTCTGAGATTTAATAAGCATATCAACATTCATTCAACAATTGAAACAAATGTACCATATGAATGCAAGATTTAACAGGGAAATTATATCAGGGAATAGAAGGCTATATGGGAATCTCTCTGTACATTCTACTCAATTTTTTTTTTTGTAAACCTAAACTGGTCAAAAAATAAAGTTATTAGTTTCTTAAAGATATCTTGAAAAGAAAGCAGCTAGTTGTTTAAAAAGATGGTACCAATCATGAAAGAGGAGGAGGTGGAGAGGAATGGAGGAAGAGGGAATCAATATTATTTGAAGGTATGAGAGTGAGTAAAATCATCGGAAGCATGGTTGGCATGCCCAGAGAGATGCATGCTTCAGAGATGTGTCTCACCCACCTTGCCAGTGGCAGAGTCCCAAGATGAGTGGTTAAGAAGCTTCCATGAGTGTCACTCCTGATCCTTCGTGAAGTCACAGATTGACTTTAAGGAAACTTTCTCTATACCTCTAGCTATAAATATTGACAGGGATCTCTCATTATCCTAATGTTCATTTTCCAAATCCCTGAATTTATACAGCAGGTTAGAAAACAAAACATCATTACCCAAAAATATTCATAGGTGATTTGATGACCTATAAAACCCATTACCACTCTAATTTCCTCATTTAATATATTACCCACATTGGTTGGTCAACCTCTTTAATGTTCAGTCCCTCACTGACTGTCAACTGGAGTGTTGAAATGCTATGCAAATAAAATTTAAATCAATTACAAAGTAAAACAGAAAACATAGCAAACTACCAAAAGTGATGTTGGAAAGTAGGTGGACAAAGATAAATGGTGACACGTCAGAGTCAAATTAAAAACTGAAAGAATAATCTACCAAATGAAGCTTCAGAAAAGTACAATTTGAATATCAAAGCATTAATAAAGACCTTTGGGAAAAGAGGTAGTACCTGATATCAGATATTTTTAAAAGGGATTCTCATCCTGACTATGCTGTAGGGCTCAGATATAGAGTGAAAGGCTCAGGCCATACTTAATCCCATCGTTCTGTTTGGGGAAAATAATAGCATGAAAATACCCTAAGCTATTGTAAACTAGAGAAAATAAGTACTTGCATAATTTTTTATTTCATTTTTAAGATGCTATTTTACTAAAGTCTGCTCTACCCCAGTACATACTATGACATTTTGATCCTTATTTCTAAAACGTTTATTTATAGTAGTCCTTTTCTGATACAATTAGGTTTTGCTAATAAGATTGCCACAATCACCTGGTACTTGTGAACACTTGTCCTGTTCACAAATTTCTAGAAAATGTGACAAAGAAGAGAACAAACCGAGCATCTTGCTCTGGTACTGGTACTCTTCCACCTTTAAGTCTCTCAGCTCCTCTTATTCACTGCTATTCACTCTCAAACAGCTTCAGCTCTGAGCTTAGCAAGCCTAAGGCCACATATGATCAACTCAGCATTCTAGCTGATACCTGGCACCATTTTTGAAATATTAGTTTTATACATCAATAAAAATTTTAGATACATCTATGAAGGGTTTGTGAACTCAATCCTACAGCATGGCAGTAGAGTACCATTTAATAAAATAGGTAGTTATTATTTCTGTAATTACAGTATACTATTCTCACATAATAAAATTTTGCCACTGATTGATCCTCATCTCTCTTTCCAGTCTGTGACTCTTTCCAGTCTGCCACTATTACTGGCACTGAAACGAATATGGAAATAGGACCTGCATCCATGCCTCAGGGAATTGCATTCTGGAGTTACATTTTCATGATTTATAATTATAAAAAAGCAATCATAGTTAATAATAATGATTTAAATTAATTTTTTTAAATTAACAATCACAATTTAATTAGTGAAAAGGATGAGGGCTTCAGAAAAAATTTAAGGACATTATGGAATAGTCTGAACTTGATCTGACCCTGTAAAGATATTTTTATTAAAATACATACAGTATAGTGCACAATCTTAATGTACAACTCAGTGAATTTTGACATGTACGTACAGATAACCATCATCCACATCAAGATATTGAACATTCTTACTAATTTTTTCTCCCTTCACCTATTTCACCATCTCCCTATCCCCCTCCCCCACTGCAGCTACCTGTCAGAGACGTTTAGGTAGCCAGAAAATTATGGAAACAAGCTTAGTGTCCATCAGCAGATAAAAAGATCAATAATATGTGATACACTCACATACAAACACACACCACACAAATGGACTATTACTCAGCCATGAGAAAGAAGGAAATCCTGCTATTTGCAACAGGACTGATAGACTTTCAAAGCATTATGCTAAGTGGAGTAAGCCAGATGCAGAAAAGCAAATACAGCATATCACTTAAATGTGAAATCTAAACAAAAATTCAAATTCATAGGAACAATAGAAAATAGATGTCAGGTGCTGGAAGGAAAAGGGAGAAGTTTGTAAAAGGATATAAACTTTCAGCTATAAGATAAATAAGATCTTGTGATCTAATGTATAACATGGCGCCTACAACACTGTATAAATAATTGAAATTTGCTAAAAGAGAAGAACTTAAATGTTCTCACACACAAAGATAAATATGGTAGGTAATGGATGTGTTAATTAACGAGATGGGCAGAATCCTTTAACAATGTGTAGGTATATAATATCACCATAACATATACTTTAAATATCTTACAATTTATCTGTCAATTACATCACAAAAAAAAGTGGGAAGAAAAAATGAGAATTGTGTTCAACCATTTAAAAAAGGAAAGTTATAATTTGTAAATAGAGGTACTTAATAAAATAGCCAGAAAAGAGAGTAGAGGATGTTTCAAACAATATTAACATAAGTAAAGAAGTAACATTAAAAAGTATAAAGAATTTTTGAAAGTATGGTAGAATTAATACAAAAATTATAAAGAAGATGGCAGTTTCTAAGAACAATAGGGCAATGGCCTGACAGAGATGGTATTTCATTAAGAAACAAGGAATACAAAGGGACAAAGGGAATATACAGTAAATGGAGAGTTTTCATTACTTTTTTTTATTAAGGTATTATTAATATGCACTCTTATGATGGTTTCACATGAAAAACAATGTGGTTACTCATATCATCAAGTCGCCCCCATACCCCATTGCAGTCACTGTCCATCAGTGTAGTAAGATGCCACTGAGTCACTATTTGCCTTCTCTGTGCTACACTGTCTTCCCATTGATCCCCTCACACCATGTGTACCCATCATAAAACCCCAGCTCTTACTTCTTTACTAAATCTATAGTATGAAACAATGCTATTACAAAAATGATTTTCAAATTAGCAAGGTGTAAGGATCAAGCATAATTAATGTTTCTCTGCCCCTGAAATAGTTCATTTCTGTGTCTTCTATAGTTTTGAGTATAGGATCTTTTTTAACACTTAAATCATATAGTTTTAGAGAGTTCTTTTTCTGTAAGACATAAATACCTTATACACTATTCTCATCTCTATTTAATCTCAGAATTTGAATTTTGTATTTTTCCCCTTAGTCCTTAATAATAAAAATCTTTGTCTCATTTTCTAGTCTATACAATTCCCAGCTTGCAGATACCCATCAGCTCGAAGATTACTACTTTCCTATTCCTACACCCATTCCTTCTGCAAGTGCACAAAAAGAAAGGCAGCTTGGACATGTCTTTGATGAGTACAAATTTTTCTTATTGGTTTTCCCCACTTCCAACCAGCTCACATTTTTTAAGAGTCTCCTCTCCTGCCCAAATACTACTCCCCTTGACTTCCTTGGTACACTGTAGTTTAAAATGTACATACAATAACTTAACTGTCTTTACAGCCTCCTAGACATCTGCAGTTATTATAAACATCCTTATATTTTGCTCCTTTAGCAAGATGATACTTTACAAAACATCTCTAAAGGGTTTTGTATTCCTAGGAGAACATAACATTTTATAAAACCTTTAACATTTATGTTGTACTTAACTTAAATTTAAGGGTTTCGTGATCATTATGTCACAGCTACAAGTAGGGTCCATAAACAAATCATTTTCAAACAGTAATGCCCATTCTAATAAATGCTTGACTTCACAATATCCTCTACCTTGTTTGAAAGGGCTTTGGGCAACTTAACTTTTTCCTAAAAGAAGATTTGTAATTATTCAGTATATTCCATAGACATCGCTCTACTACTCAGAACTCAACACACACCCTAGATATCCCGTGAGTGCTGAGTGACAGCATGAGCCTCTAACCCTGCAGCTGTCCCTAGTCACAGTGATAAAAGCCTTAATAATTGCTCATTCAGAATTCTTCATTTCTAGCTCACATTTCCTTTCATTTTATGTAACTCTATTATCTTTTTTTCTGAAACTCTAATAAAATGTGGACTTGCATATTTGGAGAATAAAACTTATCAACCTTTGCTTAAAAGAAAATTTTCTGGGTAGGGGTTTGACTTTGGGGGCTCATTTGCTGAGATAAACTTTAAGGGTACATGTCTTTGAAATAATCATATCCTTTTATTTTTCCTACATTAATAGATCATCTAAGGTCTCAACATTTGTTAAAACTGCCACTGGGGAACTCACAAATTGTTTTATCCTAAAATAAAAAGTGACTGGTCTTTTGTTTAGATGTGGCAGGACACAGTATGGTGAAGTATATCTGGAAGTTAGACTTCTACGGCTGTTTCTACAACCAAAGCAAAGTCGACAACTAAGGAAGCCTCTCGTTTGCACTCATTAGGAAATCAGATTCTATTTCGGGTGTGAGATACAGTCTAACTTTATACCTTAACATAATTTTTCATGTTTCCAAATTAAAATGAAGACTGTTGTTCATATGTAAAGATGATATACTGGTCTGCTACTAGAGATATTCTTGGAGAATGCTTCATTTAGGGGGAAATAACTGTGGCATTCTTAGCTCCCTTTGTAAACAAAGGCAAACATTTCAGACAGTTGGTAAGGATTAAGTGTAGAAGCACTACAACCACATTTCTCATTGTTTATATTTTGTCAGCTCCTATTTTAATCATTATCTGAACTAAGAAACATATGAATTATATGAATTCATTTATGTGCATAATAAATATTTAACTTTCAAACCATTTTAAAGAGGGAGTGCCAGTTAAGTAACTTGTTTAAAATCATAGAGCTAGTAAATACTAAAGGCAGGACTTTTAATCTTCCGTCAACCATCTTAACCACTATATTTGCAGCTTCCCCACTTAATTTTTAGAATACTTTGGGGGAAAAATTCTTTGACTATCATGTTCTGGTTCATAGCCCTGTCATCATTAAAGGAATCTTCAAAGAAGATTGGTAACAAATGACTAACATACACACTAACAGATATGCGTGTTCTATGTCAGTCACTGATTAAGGCTTGAAAACATTATTAAGTGCATATGTAAAACACTCTACACACTTGCTTCTATTAAGATGACGGTTCTTTAGGGAAAAGAGAAACCCTATAAAGACATCTGAGATATCTTCCAAAAAAATATTACACTCTCATACACACACTTCTATATATGTTTGTCCATATAACCAGGTACACATGATTTAGTCTTACAGTAGTTGGTCATTCATATCTGTAGGGTTTGTAGAAGAAACAGAAGGAGCAAGAGGTAAGTAGTAAAATGTAACTTGAAAAGTGCAAGGGCAGGACAGAAAGGAGGAAACTAGCTGGTAGCTACCATTTGTTGATAATTCCTATGTACTATGCAATATTCTAAGTGCTTTATATATCCTCACAGCAATGCTTTGAAGAATGCATAAATATTCTGTTAGTTCACAAATAAAGAAACTGAGCCTCACAGAAGATAACTTGTATGTCCAAAATCACATGGTTAGGAAATGGTGGAGCCACGGTTCACATGCAGAGTGTCACTTCAGAGTGCAAATTGTTCGCCCTTAATGGCATTGTTTCCTATGCTTTTTTTTCCCCAAAAGTGCAACATCCTCCCCACATGCGAAAGTATAAAATTTCCAGTATGGAACTCAAAGTGCTATCATGTTAATATTGATTTATGCTAGCAAGAACATTGTCTTTGTTTTGTATGATAAACAATAATCACATGTTAATGCCAATGTAATTTTTTTATTTTCATATTATTAATGTACAATTACATGAGCAACATTATGGTTACTAGACTCCCCCTATTATCAAGTCCCCATCACATACAGCATTACAGTCACTGTCCATCAGCATAGTAAGATCTATAGAATCACTACTTGTCTTCTCTCTTATAACTGCCTTCCCCGTATCCCCTCCCACCACTACATTATGTGTGCTTTTCTCTCCTTATCCATCCTTTCCCATCCATCCTCCAAAGTCCCTTTCCCTTTAGTAACTGTTAGTCCATTCTTGGGTTCTACGAGTCTGCTGCTGTTTTGTTCCTTCAGTTTTTTCTTTCATCTTATACTCCACACATGAGCGAAATCATTTGACACAGGTCTTTCTCCGCCTGGCTTATTTCACTGAGCATAATACCCTCTAGATCCATCCATGTTGTTGCAAATGGTACAATTTGTTTTCTTCTTCTGGCTGAATAATATTCCATTCTGTATATGTACCACCTCTTCTTTATCCATTCATCTACTAATGGACACTTATGTTGCTTCCAAATCTTGCCTATTGTAAATACTGCTGTGATAAACTTAGGGGTGCATGTCTTTTCGAACTGGGCTGCTGCATTCTTAGGGTAAATTCCTAGAAGTGGGATTCCTGGGTCAAATGGTATTTCTATTTTGAGTTTTTTGAGGAACTTCCATACTGCTTTCCACAATGGTTGAACTAATTTGCAGTCCCACCAGCAGTGTAGGAGGGTTCCCTTTTCTCCACATCCTCACCAACATTTGTTGTTGTTTGTCTTTTGGATGTTGGCCACCCTAACTGGTGTGAGATGATATCTCATTGTGGTTTTAATTTGCATTTCTCTGATGATTAGCGATGTGGAGCATCTTTTCATGTGCCTGTTGGCCATCCGAATTTCTTCTTTGGAGAAGTGTCTGTTCAGATCCTCTGCCCATTTTTTAATTGGCCTATATGCTTTTTGTTTGTTGAGGTGTGTAAGCTCTTTATATAATTTGTATGTCAACCCCTTATCAGATATGTCATTTATGAATATATTCTCCCATACTGTAGGATGTCTTTTTGTTCTACTGATGGTGCCCTTTACTGTACAGAAGCTTTTCAGCTTGATATGGTCCCACTTGTTCATTTTTGCTTTTGTTTCCCTTTCCTGGGAGATATGTTCATGAAGAAGTCGCTCATGTTTATGTCCAAGAGATTTTTGCCTGTGTTTTTTTCTAAGAGTTTTTTGGTTTCATGACTTACATTCAGGTCTTTGATCCATTTTGAGTTTACTTTTGTGTATGGGGGTTGACAATAATCCAGTTTCATTCTCTTACATGTAGCTGTCCAGTTTTGCCAACACTAGCTGTTGAAGAGGCTGTCATTTCCCCACTGTATATAAATGGATCCTTTATCATATATTAATTGACCATATATGCTTGGGTTTATATCTGGGCTCTCTAGTCTGCTCCATTGGCCTATGGGGTCTGTTCTTGTGCCAATACCAAATTGTCTTGATTACTGTGGCCTTGTAGTAGAGTTTGAAGTCAGGGAGTGTAATTCCCCACAATTTACTCTTCCTTCTCAGGATTGCTTTGGCTATTTGGGGTTTTTTGTGGTTCCATATGAATTTTAGAACTATTTGCTCTAATTCACTGAAGAATGCTGTTGTTATTTTGAAAGGGATTGTATTGAATGTGTTGATTGCTTTAGGCAGGATGGCCATTTTGACAATATTAATTCTTCCTATCCATGAGCACGGGATGTGTTTTCATTTATTGGTATCTTCTTTAATTTCTCTTGAGTGTATTGTAGTTTTCAGAGTATAGGTCTTTCACTTCCTTGGTTAGGTTTATTCCCAGGTATTTTATTCTTTTTGATGCAATTGTGAATGGAATTGTTTTCCTGATTTCTCTTTCTGTTAGTTCATCGTTAGTATATAGGAAAGCAAGAGATTTCTGTGTGTTAATTTTGTATCCTGCAACTTTGCTGAATTCAGATATTAGTTCTAGTAGTTTTGGAGTGGAGTCTTTAGGGTTTTTTATGTACAATATCATGTCATCTGCAAACAGGGACAGTTTGACTTCTTCCTTACCAATCTGGATGTCTTTTATTTCTTTGTGTCTGATTGCCGTGGCTAGGACCCCTAGAACCATGTTGAATAAAAGTGGAGAGAGTGGGGATCCTTGTCTTGTTCTCAATCTTAAAAGGAAAAGCTTTCAGCTTCTTGCTGTTCAGTAAAATGTTGGCTGTGGGTATGCCATATATGGGCTTTATAATGTTGAGGTACTTGCCCTCTATACCCAATTTCTTGAGAGTTTTATCATGAATGGATGTGGAATTCTGTTGAATGCTTTTTCAGCATCTATGGAGATAATCATGTGGTTTTTGTCCTTTTTGTTGATGCAGTAGATGATGTTGATGGACTTTCAAATGTTGTACCATCATTGCATCCCTGGGATGAATCCCACTTGATCATGATGGATGATCTTTTTGATGTATTTTTGAATTTGGTTTGCTAATATTTTGTTGAGTATTTTTGCATCTATGTTCATCAGGGATATTGGTCTGAAATTTTCTTTTTTTGTGGTGTCTTTGCCTGGTTTTGGTATTAGAGTGATGTTGGCCTTGTAGAATGAGTTTGGAAGTATTCCCTCTTTTACTTTTTGGAAAACTTTAAGGAGGATGGGTATTAGGTCTTCACTAAATGTTTGGTAAAATTCAGCAGTGAAACCATCTGGTCCAGGAATTTTGTTCTTAGGTAGTTTTTTGATTACCAATTCAACTTCTTTGATGGTAATTGGTCTATTCAGATTTTCTGTTTCTTCCTGGGTCAGCCTTGGAAGGTTGTATTTTTCTAGAAAGTTGTCCATTTCTTCTAGGTTATCCAGTTTGTTCGCATATAATTTTTCATAGTATTCTCTCATAATTCTTTGTATTTCTGTGGTGTCCACAGTGATTTTTCCTTTCTCATTTTTGATTCTGTTTATGTGTGTAGACTCTTTTTTTCTTGATAAGTCTGGCTAGGGGTTTATCTATTTTGTTTATCTTCTTGAAGAAACAGCTCCTGCTTTCATTGGTTCTTTCCACTGTTTTATTCTTCTTAATTTTATTTATTTCTGCTTTAATCTTTATTATGTCCCTCCTTCTACTGACCATGGGCCCCATTTGTTTTTCCTTCTCTAGTTTCATTAGTTGTAAGTTTAGACTGTTCATTTGGGATTGTTCTTCCTTCCTGAGTTAGGCCTGTATTGCAATATATTTCCCTCTTAGCATGGCCTTCGCTGTGTCCCACAGATTTTGCAGTGTTGAAATATTTTTGTCATTTGTCTCCATATATTGTTTGATCTGTTTTTATTTGATCATTGATCCATTGATTATTTAGAAGCATGTTATTAAGCCTCCATATGTTTGTGGCTTTTTCGTTTTCTTTGAGTAATTCATTTCTAGTTTCATACGTTTGTGATCTGAGAAGCTGGTTGGTACAGTTTCAATCTTTTGGAATTTACTGAGGGTTTTTTTGTGGCTTAGTATTTGATCTATTCTTGAAAATGTTCCATGTGCACTTGAGAAGCACGTGTATCCTGTTGCTTTGGAAGGAGTGTTCTGTAGATGTCTGTTAGGTCCATCTGTTCTAATACGTTGTTCAGTGCCTGTCTTTTTATTTTCTGTTTGGTTGGTCTGTCCTTTGGAGTGAGTGGTGTGTTGAAGTCTCCCATAATTAATGCGTTGCATATTATTTCCCCCTATAATTCTCTTAATATTTGTTTCACATATGTAGGTGGTCCTGTGTTGGGTACATACATATTTATGACAGTTTTATCCTCTTGTTGGACTGATCCCTTTATCATTAGGTAATGTCCTTCTGTATCTCTTGTTACTTTCTTTGTTTTGAAGTCTATTTTGTCAGATACAAGTACCTCAATGCCTGCTTTTTTCTCCCTATGAGTTACATGAAATATCTTTTTCCATCCCTTCACTTTTAGTCTGTGTATGTCTTTGCATTTGAAGTGAGTCTCCTGTAGGCAGCATATAGATGGATCTTGTTTTTTTATCCATTCTGTGACTCTACATCTTTTGATTGGTGCATTCAGACCATTTACATGTAGGGTGATTATTGATAGGTATGTACTTATTGCCATTGCAGGCTTTACATTCATAGTTACCAAAGGTTCAAGGGTAATTCCCTTACTATCTAAGTCTAATTTAACTCACTTCTTATGCTATTACAAATACAACATATTCTTTTTTTTCCTCCTTTTTCTTCCTCTTCCATTCTTTGTATGTTATGAATCATAATCTGTACTCTTTGTCTATCCCTTGGGTGATATCTATTTATCCTTAGGAATACTTCCATATATAGGAGTCCCTCCAAAATGTACTGTAGAGATGGTTTGTGGGAAGTAAATTCTTTCAGCTTTTGCTTATCTGAAAATTGTTTAATCCCTCCTTCACATTTAAATGATAACTTTGCCGGGTAGAGTATTCTTGATTCAAGGCCCTTCTGCTTCATTGCATTAAATACATCATGGCATTCCCTTCTGGCCGGTAAGGTTTCTGTTGAGAAATCTGATGATAGCCTGATGGGTTTTCCTTTGTTTTTTTTTTTTTTTAATATAATTTATTTTATTATCATTAATTTACAATTACATGTGCAATATTACGATTATTAAACTACCCCTTGATCAGGTCCCCCCCACCAACCCCACTACAGTCACCGTCCATCAGCGCAGTGAGATGCTACAGAATCACCACTTGTCCTCTCTGAGTTGTACTGCCCTCCCCGTGCCCCCCCAACATTACATTTGCTAATCGTAATGCCCCTTTTTCCCTCTTATCCCTCCCTTCCCGCCCATTTTCCCCAGTCCCTTTCCCTTTGGTAACTATTAGTCCGTTCTTAGGTTCTGTGAGTCTGCTACTGTTTTGTTCCTTCAGTTTTTTTCTTTGTTCTTATACTCCACATATGAGTGAAATCATTTGATACTTGTCTTTTGGCTTGGCTTATTTCACTGAGCATAATACCCTCTAGCTCCATCCATGTTGTTGCAAATGGTAGGATTTGTTTTCTTCTTATGGCTGAATAATATTCCATTGTGTATATGTACCACATCTTCATATCCATTCATCTACTGATGGACACTTAGGTTGCTTCCATTTCTTGGCTATTGTAAATAGTGCTGCAATAAACATAGGGGTGCATCTGTCCTTTTCAAATTGGGCTGCTGCATTCTTAGGGTAAATTCCTAGGACTGGAATTCCTGGGTCAAATGGTATTTCTATTTTGAGTTTTTTGAGGAACCTCCATACTGCTTTCCACAATGGTTGAACTAATTTGCATTCCACCA